>CATIWR010192292.1:0-10346 GCA_949677035.1 Omphalea diandra
TTAAATTACTATTAGGGTGATTCTGTCTAAGGAGATTGGGTTTTAAGTGGGACCACTTGTGACCCCTCCAATCTTTCCTGGGAATCAACTGTAGTGTGGTTTTACAGTACAATCTTTCACTCTCTATTCACCTATAAATTTATTAGGTGAATTTGGTGGGAGAAATATTACCCTTATTCTGCAACAACGTAGATCTTCTTTCTATCTTGTTTTGCTACAATTCGTTAATTGCTCCGTATGAATTTACAATAGAAAAAAAAACAGTTGTAAGATCACTGAAGGATCAACAATTTTGAGAGTTTGCTTTTACACGGACTTTCGATAACAAATACTGGACCGAGAAGAAAAAGGGGAAAAAATCAAGAATTTTGAGAGTTGTGAATATGGCACGAAAAGGCAATCCAATTTCGAACAGGCTTGATCGAAATCGTAGTTCAAACTCAAGTCAGTTCAACTAGGGCGATCGCGAAAGTCAATGAATGAGTCAATTTTTTCCTTTGTCCTATATTTAAAAAAAAAAAAAAAAGCATGGGAGGATGTTGCAAATGTCTAGGACGGACACAACTTCTTCTAATACAAGAAGACCACAGGAATATACCCGAGACTAGAGGATGTAGTGAAATAAGCACACTGGGCGAGTTTGCTTAAACCATGTCTCCAGGGCACAGTTGAATGTAGATATCATAAACGCGATATGCAAGATACCAGGCTGAGAAACCCAGGGAACCACCCCCAATGTGCCGATCACTAATATATCCAGGGCCCCGACGGCCAGCTCAAATCGAGAGGCCTAGCCTGATCTGAGAAGTGCTAATTCGGTTCGGATAGACTTCATTCAAGGACGCCCCCTCCCCCAAAAAGAAAACAAAGTGCTAAGTTTCAGATCAATCAATAAATTTAAAATAGTATATTTTTATATTTACTTGAAAAAGTAAATTTTTTTTTTTACATAGAATCCATATTGGATTACAATTATTGTATTTATTTGAGTTAATCTTGATTATGTTAGATTTTTAAAATAATATGATAATTTTAAAAAGATAACTGAATCAAACAATTACTTAACACATAACAAATAATTTTATTTTTATAATATATAAAAATAAAATTTTCTTTACTAATAATTTTATAAAAATAAGATAATTTTAGTATCATTAAATTTAAATTCAATAATTATAATTATAAAAGTATGTTGTGAAAAATAATAGTAAATCTCACTAATACAAAATACCCAAATTAATTATTAATTATTTTCCAAATTCATAATAGTAAATCTCACAAATTAATACCAAAAGAAAAATAAAACACAGTTGCTTGGGGTCCACAACAAAAGCCCATGAGCAGAGAGAAGTGAAATTTGATTGATTATGGATGATGGGCCGGTAGGTGTAGACTCTAGGAGGCATGCGTTGCCGCCCAATCCAATGGGTCCCTCCTCACCACCCACTATCACATACTCTCAAGCCATAGGGGTCCATAACAATTTTGCTGTTGGTTGTTGCTGCTGACTCTCCACTGTCCGATCAAAACCTGTCTGCCCTTAATTTCACCTGCCCATATATAATTAAGGCCATTGAGTCCAACTTGTGCACCTGGCTTTCCTACTACTAATCTCTACCAAAATTTTTAATAATGTATCGCAAATTCTCCTATCTGATGGTTGGTGTATATATTTCTCATATCTCTAGTCCTGGATTTAAATATCTTCTTCTTCATTATAATAACAAAGATTTTTTTTTTATTTTTTTTTTAAATGTTGTCAAAATCTGTTAGGATCTTATTGAGGTAAATCCTGTCCGCCTCAAATGGCTAGTTTCTGTATTGTGGGTTTCTCAACGTTTATAATAATTAGTATTAAAGTCGAATTATGCGTACAAATAATTTGTATATATATCTTAAAAATCAAATTAAAATTATTAATAATTCGTAAAAAAAAAATCTGAGTTGATAGGGGTAAAAGTCTCCGAAGACTCGAGTGTTGAATCTTGGAAAAATATTAGGATTTTATTGGCCAAGATATAGAACTTGATGAATCTTACATTAAGAATATAAAATTTCAATGTGAGGTTTATATGAACTTACAAGATTGGTAATTAACTCTTCTCTCTCCCTCTCCTCCAATTATTTGAAGTACAAAATTCAAAAAAATAAATATAATAAAATAAAATGAAATGTAATGTTATTTTCAAAATGTTGAATAAAATTATACATATAAATTTGATATATGCAAACAATAAAGTGTAATTAGACAAAGCGATTTATGATATAATAATTGTTACTAAACCCCGTGCACCTTAATTATATTATTCACTATAACGACTCATTTTTAACATAATAATTACTCCTTTCTGATTTCCAAATACAATCATTTTATATGTTTCCCCACGCACACTATCATTAATTTTGAGGTTAATTAAATCATGATTGGAGTTTATCTCTAATTCATATTTTTACATTTATTAAATATTGCACCTTCAGAATATATAAACCTTTCTGCACATAATTTCAGATAACACAGTTTTATTTATTTAAATTAATTAGATTGGAAATAAATTTTACTCGATTTAGCAAAAGCTAATTTTTATTTTAAAATATTTTGTATTTTTAAAAAAATAAAAAATATAAAACAAAAAAAAAAGTTTTTTGGCAAATTATTTTTCTTCTTATTTTTCATTAAAAAGTCATGAAGTTAAAAGTTAGTGTTGATGCAGCAAGAATGATGACTTCGACATCTGACTTAAACCTGAAGCCTTCTACCGCAAGTTCCTAGTTTTGGTGTTTTCAGGATAAACATCATTAATATTTTAAGTCAGTCGTAGCTTTGCCAATTCTTGCCTTTCTTTTCGACACATTTTCGAAATCAAATCCATCAATTTATTTCCATGCCTCTCTTGAGATTTACGGGTTTAGGATTTTATAGTAAGATGGAATTTAATCCCAGAAAATGAGATTAATTGATATGGAGATTTGACCCAAAATAAAATAGTGAGCAAGAAACACTCAATAAAAACAAGAAATCAGAAATTATTAAATATTTTTGTAGCACAGGAATGTTTACTCATATTTTTATATTTAGTGTCTATATATAGACACTAAATATAAATATAAAGTTTATTCTATACATATTCATATGTATGAATATGTATAGAATAAACTTTATATTTATATGAGTGAAAATACATTGAAATTTGAGTATTTATCCAATAATTTCTCGGAATTAAGTAGTTCAGCCTTTGAAGAGGTCATGTATCCACTAGCAAGGTATATAACTCCCTCATTTTAATCAAACTCACAAATCTATATTTTAATTTCTTTAATCATTGGATCAAGACTTTATTATTATATAAATTAAATATATGTGGAAGAGATTAAGTGGTTAATTGAGAGTGGTATGACTCCTTAAAAAATTTCTAAATTTCAAAAATCGCTCTTAACAAAAACAAATTAAATATGAGACATTCAAATTAAAATGCCCAACATTTTCACGCAACAAAATCATAAGAAGATGGATCCAATGAATTGTTTTAGGAGCAGAAAAAAAAAACAAAATGATTTGGAATCATCAATTAACCACCACTAATTGTTAATAAGATAGACCTTGTCACACAACCCAGGGACATGGATCTTGAAACCAGTTCAAAATAGGTAAACAAGGGATTATTAGATCAAAGTGTGGTGAAAGTTGTCAACTTTGTTAAGGGATAAATGATATTTACAATTAGGCAAGAAATTGGGAAATACTATGCACATGATTGTCATTATGAGTTTTCTAGATTAACGTCACTCTCACTAGTCCCTATATAGTATATAGTAATATAGTAATATCAATGTCATTCTCAGAGTAGAGTCTCACTAGTCCCTATATAGTATATAGTGATATCAATGCAAGTATCACTTATGTTGGTCTTGCTTTTCTGTATCATACTAAAACTTACAGGAAAATTAAACGTTACAAGCACAATTTGCAAGTATAAATCAAACAGTTCGCCATAAAACAGGCATGTTTTCTGCACTAGTTGTTTCATAGGTCGAAGGGTAGTGACTTCTTGCTGGGTTCATTCTTGAAACTTCATCGGCAACTAAACCTAAGCATTTTCCTATTTAATCAGTAAGATGAAAAGCAAGGGGACTTTTTTGAGAACATCCATGTTGCTGAGTTGCAAACTGAGGTAAAAGATACCCTATATAGTGAAAAGGGTCTTCTTGTAAAAATGCCCTTTTTACTCACGGCATTGGATTTGAAGATTTTCTTTTCAAGATTCTTTTCTGTGTCTCGCTTAATAAAACAACAGAATTAGCTATTATCGATCTTTGTGCTCAATAATCCAAGAACAGGGAAGAGTTAATTTTGGATGGATTAAAGAAAATGAAGGGACCTTTGTTTCATTTCTTTTCATGTTCCATACGTGCTTTTTTCTTTTATGTCAGTGATGTATGACTGTGCTGATAGACCATGGCTAGTCGTTCTCTTTAGCTCAGGCTTTTATTTACAAGGTTAATAGTTTTTTGGCTGAAAATTTTGTCTAAAGCATGTAAATGCTAGAAAACTAATTAAAAAAAAAGAGGTTCCCAATTTCTCAGAGGCAGAATGATCACATACGAACAAGGCTGTTTCTTTCTGATCATGCGTGCGTGATGTTTCATCATGACATATAACCGGCCAATCGTGTGATCCAGATTAGTGCATCACCAATCCCAGCTCGTTCAGTGATAATTTTCTGCAGGTACAATACGATAAAGAAAATGTAATGGCATTACCCTGACCAACCCATCATATCATGCCAAAAACCTATCCTTCGACTCTCATTCACACCACTAAAAATATAAGAAAAAAAGAAAGAACACTTTATATTTAACCCAATTAATCAAGTATTTGTCCCCCTTTCATATATTGAAATATTCAAAGAGCTGGAAATTGTATTAGATCATCAAAAAATTTTTAGTATAGAAGTAACATAAGACAAGTAATTTTATATTTTTTGAATGGATGGTGTAATTTTGATATTAAATTGAGAATGTAAACTTAAGTGGGCATTTTGCTTTCCTGATGGCCTAATGAGTGAGCCAGTGAGGCGCTAAGCACAATACTCGATTAAGATCATGTATATTATCATAAAAAGAGAAATTTGCATCTGCACTTAGCATTTCTAAGTTCATCATCATGGCATCTTTCATTGGCAAATAGTTTGCACCAAAATATGGAGTAGTAGCAAAAATAATGCTTGGAAATAGCAATTTTATCTAAAAGGGTAGTCTTCATCATCTTCATATTTGCCACGTGTACAAAACAAAGACATGACCTGTAACAATGTTAATCATTGATCTTGCCTACCGCAATTTCCGCTAATTACAGTGGCTAAGTATCCAAGCAAATTAATTACTCTTCATAAGGGCAATTTCGTCCACAAATCTCCTATATAAACACTAAAAAAACCTCCACTAACATGAGCTGATATATACCACTTGGTACGCAAACTAAAACCCAAGAAGAATAAGAAATATTTAGAGAAAGAGAATATGATAAGTGCAGATGATTTCTACAAGGTGATGAGTGCAATGGTGCCATTATATTTTGCAATGTTGGTTGCATATGGATCAGTAAAATGGTGGAAGATATTCACACCAGAGCAGTGCTCAGGGATCAACAGATTTGTTGCTGTGTTTGCAGTTCCAGTTCTGTCATTCCATTTTATATCTAAAAACAATCCATATCAAATGGATACTAAGTTCATATTGGCTGATACTGTGTCTAAGGTGTTAGTACTTGTTGTTTTATCAGTTTGGGCTGTTTTGTTTGGTGGAGGATTGGATTGGCTTATCACTCTCTTCTCAGTTGCTACTTTGCCTAACACCCTTGTCATGGGCATCCCTTTGCTCATGGCCATGTATGGAGATTTCACTCAAAGCCTCATGGTGCAAGTTGTTGTTCTTCAATGTATCATCTGGTACTACTCTACACTTACCCATCAAACATCTTCCCTTTCTCCTATTGTCTACATATATATCTCATTTAATGTCCAATCATTTATTTATTTATTAACGATATCAGTTTACTACAGACAGCCTTTGGTGTAATATTCTAAGTCTATATACATTATGAGATCATCGCCTTAAGATTAAAGCATTTGCAGATAAAGAAAATATGTCTTTTATAAACAAACTTTAATAAAATTTGAATTTGATCAACATTCAATTACTTTCGAAAATGTGTCAAAAAAAATTTTTTTTTTAAATTTGAGAAGGAGATTCAAATCTGAATTGTTGTCTAAGAAAAAATATTTTTAATTAATTTGACTATATCTGCAGTATATTAAGAAAATCTTGACTCTTGAAAAGAACCAAACACTATACTACTGAACTTAGTATTCATACAGAATATTTTTATATGTTTTATGTGTAATCTGTGACGTGCACTGTAAGTATATTGGTATATATTGAATATATTGAAACAGGTACACTCTCTTGCTGTTCCTGTTCGAGTACAGAGCAGCAACACTTCTAATCAAAACCCAATTCCCAGGCCCCACAGCATCCTCTATCACCAAAATCTCCCTCGACAACGACGTCATCTCCCTGGACGGGCGGGACCCACTCCGCACCGAATCCGAAACCGACGGAAACGGCCGTATCAGGATCCGCATCCGCCGCTCCACTTCCTCCGCCCCAGAGTCGGCTCTCTCCTCCTCCATCTCCCTCACCCCTCGCCCATCCAACCTCTCCAATGCCGAAATATTCTCCGTCAACACCCCTGTGCCGTACCATTATAATCATCATGCCCCACAAACCAATGAGATAATCATCTGTAATGGGGACTTGGGTTTCGGTTACCGGTCGGCTACGAGTCCGAGGTTGTCTGGTTACGCCTCGTCGGATGCTTACTCGCTGCAGCCCACTCCGCGGGCGTCGAATTTTAATGAGATGGACGTGGCAAGTAATGCTGCTGGTACGCCATACTGGGTCAGGTCTCCGGTGGGAGGGAAGTTTTTTAGGCAGCCGTCTCCGGCGGTTCCTGAGGTGAGGATGGTGTGGGGAGAGTCTCCGGGAAAGCAAAATGGGGGTGCAGACAGTGGCAGCAAGGATATTACAGGTGCGAATGGGTTTCATGTTGTTTCGTTTAAATTTCTACGTAACTCGTTTCAGTAAAAAAAATTTATCCGGAAATGAATTTTTATAATTATATAAAATTTATTAATTATTTATAGTAAAAAAATATAATAATTATATGTATTCACAAAATTATTATTTAAATACTTAAAAATTATATTAATTATGATACTACAATATAATATTATATACAATATAATAATTTTACTTAAATTTAAATGTATAATTATTTTAAATCAGTCAAGCTGTGCCTGAAATGTGATAGTCATGATTAATTTAAAAATAATTTGGTAATTAAATCAATTTTAATAAAAAATTATGTTAAATTTCAAATTAAAATAATTAATTTTTTTTATAGATATTAAACATAATAAATATGAAATTATAAATAAATCCCATAAACAAATTTTAAAATTTCATAAAATGTTGGATGGAGACAATACATAGTTGTTTTGGAAGGAACCAAAGTAGATAGATACAAATTAGACAACGCAGCTTTTGCAGTGTACGGTTTGTGTTGAAAGACTACTGACTTTTGTTTGTTTGTTTGTTTGTCTCAATATGATTTGGATGCCACCGTCAACTTCTACTTATAACTGAATTAACTAACAATTATGAGTTTTCTTTTTTCAAAAAAAATTATTGATATAGAAAAGAGGAGAAAAAAAAATTATGTTAGTAATTCAGAAGGGAAATGATGATGAATATTAGATAACACCACATTCATTTCTATGATGGCCAATCAACCACCAGTTAGTGTAACCACTAATTAAGTATGCTAATTTGGCTCACTAAATCATTGTTATATTAAGAATGTGTTTAATATAAATAAAGTTTATAATTTTTATGAAATTAATTTGTAAATTTATATTTAGTGTATTTATTGTAAATAAAAATTTATTTTAAAATCTATTTTATTAAATTCTTAAAATTGATCAAAAAAATTCTAAAGTTATAAAAATTTTTCTTTATGACAATAATATTTTAACTAAAATATTTTTTTATTTTACTTTTTCTTTCATTTTCTCATGGTCTCTTTTGTTTTTTCTTTCTCTTTCTACTCCCTCTATATACTCTCTTTTGATTTTTTTTAAAATTTTTATGTAAATTTTAAAAAATAACACAAAAAACTTTTTTAAAAAAATAAAATATTTTATTAAATTTTATATTTAAAAAAAATATAAAACTTATTTAAAAATAAAATAAATTATAAATTAAAATTAAATCAATTGCTATCTAATTTTTTTTTTTTTGGTTGCAAAATGAAAGGTCTAGAACTATCTGAAGTAAGTGACAAGTATATTATGTCATTTTATATTTTTTAATATTTTTAAAATCAAATCAATTAATGAATTAAATGATTGATTAATTTTCAATTCGATAAATTTAATTCAATAATTTAAAATAAAAAATATTATTAAAATGGTTTTAAAAAATTTTAAAAATAATATTTTAAAAACTAATTTAGATCTAACTAAACTTTTCAATATTTTGATTTTAAATTTTTAAAATATTGGTAATTTTTAAATCTCGATTTTTTTTTCAAATGTTCCACCGCTGCAAAACAGGTAGGGCCTCCAACCCACCCTGGAAAAAGAACGATAAAGAAGTGGTGAATGAAGCTCTTGCATTAACTATTGGCTTCAATAAATCAGCTCCTTAACTGATAAGCACCATCATTAGTCTCACAGCACGTGTGTAATTATGTAGATTAACTATTTAGGTTGCCTAATTGGTTTCACAATAGAGAATCTAATAATTTTCATAAATCCAATGCTCACCAACCAAAATTAGTGTCATTGTTTAGCACTAAAACCATGCTCATCCGAATTTTCCAATTCTTGATTAAAGGTTTTGGAGTGTGATCATCCATCATAATTAGTAAATTTTCCTTAATAACGTAATGTATTATTTATAGAAGGTTGTCCACTCTCGGATCCACCGTTGCTGTGGAATACTAGTAGAATAATAAATAATAGTACACTAGCTACATTAATTTTGAATTAATTATCATTTATCAATCGATCTTTCAGAAAAGGAAATCAGCTTCAGAGACAGTGCGAAGACCCTGGGGATGGAGGAGATGGTTTCAAAGGAAGCAGCAACAGGGCAAGAAATGCCTCATGCCATTGTGATGCTAAGGCTTATACTCATAGTTGTAGGACGGAAGCTCTCTCGCAACCCAAATACATACGCAAGTGTCTTAGGCCTCCTCTGGTCTTTAATCTCATTCAAGTATGTTTTCTCCAATGACATTCTCTAGTCACCTCCTATAATTGTTCTTTTTTAAAAAAAAAAAAAATTATTTCATGGTGTTTTATTGGTACAACATTTTCAATCACCGAACTTCTTATATTTTGAGCAGATGGAATGTGGGAATGCCAAGTCTAGCAAAGTACTCGATAAAAATAATTTCTGATGCAGGTCTTGGAATGGCCATGTTTAGTTTAGGTACGTATAATTTTGAGTGCCCATAAAGGAACTGTTTTTCCTTTAAATTTATGAATTGTTGAGACATGTTCGTCTTGTTATATACCCAGTTGTGTTTTCATAATGACACATTTAGAATTGCAGGGCTGTTCATGGCTCTTCAGCCTCGAATAATTGCTTGTGGCAAGAAAAGGGCGGCAATTGGCATGGCTATTCGATTCATTTGCGGCCCCATAGTGATGTCAGTCTCCTCGGTGGCAGTCGGTCTAGGAGGAGTCCGGTTACGCGCGGCCATAGTGCAGGTACTATTTGTTGGTTCATACATTTTATGAACAATAATTAAGAGTTGGTGCCATGACTAAAAAATACTGTTGTGACTGACTTCAGGCAGCTCTTCCACAAGGGATTGTGCCATTTGTCTTTGCAAGGGAATATGGATTACATCCTGATATATTAAGCACAGGGTAAGTTTTAACTTTCAAGATGAACCCATCTATTAAAATTCTCTTAAAGGTAAACATTAATGCTTAATAGAGAAAATATCTGAGTATGAAACCCTTACCTCTGGCTTGAATTCGGATTAATTTTATACTCAAAAAGGGTATGAGAATACTAAAGAGTGTAAACCTATATACTCAAAAAGGGTACAGAATTTCAAATGTTGTAAACCAAAAAAAAATGAAGGAAGAAAAAATATAGGATGTGATGTAGTACTAAGATTTTTGGGGGACATCCCTTTCACTTCATAGGTAGTTATAGTGCTGTCTGATCTCTCTGTTAACTCATAGTAAATGTATTCGGCCTTCAATTTA
>CATIWR010192316.1:0-26902 GCA_949677035.1 Omphalea diandra
AAATTACTTACTACTATTAGGAAGTAAAGTTTTACACAAAAAAAAACTTTTGAATTAGTGATAATATTTGTCATTATTAATGATAATATTTGTGAAATACTAATAATGAGTCTTTTGGTGACAATGAATTTGAAGATGATGAAGATGGAAATAACAATGATATTTATGTTGATGAAGATGAAGGAGTTGATTTGAATAAAAATATTGATCACTTTTTTAAATGTTATATTTTATTTTATGTAATATTTATTTATATATTTTGCATTATTAATTTAAATGTGTTATAGATTTGAACTAATTTCTTTTAGGTATTTTAATGTTATGATATGAGATATGAACTTGAATCTTTTTATGAACATATTTTCCTTTTATTTTCTTAATGTAATTATGTGTATTAAATTTAAAAAATATCTTATTTATATTTTTATATATGTATAATTATATTTTAAAATGATATTTTATTATGTTGTAAAATCTTATGATTTTACGATTTCGATTTTAGGGTTCTCTACCGATTTTAGGGTAAAATCTCGATTTTGACAACATTGACAAAAGATAGCCACTCAATCTGCTTGATTTATACCATGCGCCAAAATAGACCATGCTTAATTTAGAGCAGATCAAGGATTTGAAATCCGGTCTGTTCATCATCCACTCCATGAAATTAGAAGTTTAAAAGGTCAAAATTTGAAATTCGCTCTGTTTATCACCCACTTCATAAAAGTCAGAGTTAATAACCTTAAGACAGATAGATTTATTTATTTTTCTTTGATAATTTCCTTACATCTTAAGATTAATCTAATTAATTTGAAAAAAAAATTATCAGGTGATTTTCCATATAAAATGTGATAATTACTTTTGTTCTAAAATAACAAGTAGACAATATTGAAGTAAGGAAGGTTGCTTTGGAAAAAACCCTAGCCATCTTTTTTTAAACTTTTCTTTTGAAACTCTTTTTTTTTTTTTTTCTCATCCTGTGGGGTTTCTGTGAGTTAAATCATTGACGGTAGTCCATAATTTAATTATTTTTGTTACTATGTTATTTTATTTTCATCTTGATAATATAAATATGTATTTATTTTTACAGATTTTATAATTTTTTGTTTCTTTTTAACTCTGATAGTAGTTTTTAGTTGTTTATCATAGAAGTTTGACTCATCTTGTATGAAAGTTATTATTATCTCTTTATGTGATTAATTTATAATATTGAAAAAATTGATGAGTTTTTTTTAGTAATTCAACTGGATTCGTTTGAGGATAAAAAATATCGAGTTATAGTTTTGTATAACCACTGAGTATAGTATATTTTTCACTATTATACAATATTTAATGTTTTGTCAATATGGTTGTGCATCTACAAAAAAATATCTTCACTTTTTGATCAGATTCAAAATACTTAATGTCAATATAATGTGTTATAAATTATAAATTTTATTTTTTTACATATACGAGTATTTTTAGATTTGATATTTCATAAATGAATTCATCTTAAAAAAAATTGAAGTAATATTCTTTTTTTAAGCCAAGTATAGTCATGTGCTCTTTCATTTCACTTTTTCCCATTTTTGATGAGTACAAGCAAAATTACACTGGAATCTATCATCATTTTGGAACTGCGAATTGCATGTAGGCAATTGGGGGGAGAGGTCAAATTAAGTGGAGTACCGTACCGTATAATTTGTGGTTCATTATTGTCGAAAATAAAATTAGAATCATTAAAAGAGAAGGCAACAGACAATCAACCTAAGGTGAGAGTGCATCGTGTGTGTGTGTGTGTGTTATGGAACCAAATAGGTCCAATCCCAAGCTCTTCCTCAGGTGCATCATATATTTTTTTTATTAATTTAACTTTAATTAAAATTTAAATTCATCATCTCAGAGTGTCGAAAATAACTCAAACATCATTAATATCTCACTGTCTTATAGGACGGTTAAAATAAATTTTACTTTGTAAATCATTCCTGGTGAATCCTCATTGTAACATTATAGTAAAAAGTTTTATTAAAAAAAAAAAAACTATTTCATCAGGTGGTGTAGATTGCTCGTAAACTATATAAATGCAGTCATTTGAAAGTGATTATTATGCATTTTTGTCAAATGTCCCATCCAATATAATGAATATAGAAAAGATTGAAAGACAAGTAAGCGAATGGAGTAATATTTCATAACATATATTTTTTTTAAAGTTATGTATTTCAATTAAAAAGTAATTGATTATAAATATTTTTAATTAATATTGACTAATATACTTATAAATGATTTTAATTAATATATTTTTAATTGTTTTTAACTAAAACTCTATATTAATACTAATAAAAATATTTAATTAGAAAAAAAAAAGATTATGAGAATAAATTTAAAAAATAAGAAATTAATATTATATTGATAATATAGAATGATAAAATAAATTTATTTTTAAAATGATAGATATTATGAAACGGGAAAAATAAAATATATATCCATATCCATGTTGGGAATGTATGCTAACATCTAATAAGGGATGAGCACAAATTGTAACGATGGAAGAAGGAGAAGAAGTTGCGAGAACACCAACAGTATGTTCTTTGGACTTAATTGTGAAGAGAGGAAAAAGCATCAATTTTTTTTATCCGTAATTCATGCATATATAGGGTTGGTAAAAAGGGTATGTCCATTAAAGTTGGTAACCTAACAAAAAGGAAATTGAGTTTTGTTCTTTTACTAGGAAAAATTCAGTCTTCCCTTGAGCGAAGAAATACTCTACGTATCCATTTGCCATTTGCCGGTAAGGTGAGCAAACAGGCAATTTTTTTTTATCATAAATCAAATTTTTAATATTTATGACTGAATCAAACCAAATTTTGTGAAAAAATTGAATAAATTGAACCGATAAAATAAAAATTTATGTGTCTATAAAACCGAATCGATCTTATAAAAAGTTCGGTCTAGTTCAGTTTGGTTTGTTTCAATTAAATTACATATATTTTAAATTTAGTTTGATTCAAATTGATTTGATTTATTTAGTACTTTGGTTAATTCAGTTTTTTTGGTTTTCTATCAAAAAAACTGAACTGAAAATCTAATTTTTTTTAAATTATAACAAAACAAACTGATTTTATTAAAAAAATCAAACCGAACCGAACCAATTTAGTTCGATCGATTTTTTGAATTCAGTCCAATTTTTGTTCACCTCCATTTATCGGCACTTGGCAAGCAATAGCAACTTCAAGCATATAGCTGTTTTCAGCTGCATTTCATCTTACTTCATTCATAGGCATTCAGTTATATACATCCAAAACTTCTTTAGTTCCATAATGCAAACTAATTGGGGACTAAGAGCATCTCCAACGAGTTTCTTTACTTTAAGAATTAATTCAAAAAATAATTTTTAATATATTTTTTATTTTTTATTTTAGAGTAGAAAATTAGTTTGACTCTCTATATGTAAAAATATAAATTTCACCCTACACTTTAGTTATCACTAAAATATTTCAACATATAAGATATTAATTGATATCTATTCGTTTTTGTTTTGTTTATTGAAAAAGTTTTTCTCTTTCATTCCACAATAACCATTTAATTTTATTGAACATTAATATTTATTAGATAAAGTAAAACAAATATTAAAATATCAAAAATTTATTAGAATTGTGCAAATTTCTTCATTATTTATATTAAAAAATTCTTTAAGATACTATTTATTATGTAAAAGTATCTCTAATGGTACTCTTTAAAATAAAAAAATATATTTTGAGTAATAAAGAACATTTTAAAAAATTTTTAAGTATAAACAGTAAATAATTTTATTTAAGTCAGATGGATTCTTTATATTTTACTATTTATTTTGTTTTATTTCATAAAATTATTCAATATAAATTTCTAAAAAAGAAAATCAATAAAAAACAAGTAACAATTATTGATATATATGAAAAATTAGATTGTATTAATGACATTTTTTATAAATAGTGAAATTTAACTTTCTATACGTAGATAGTCAAACTTACTCTTTAATTTATAATTTAGATTTATAAAATAATTTAGAGTTTTATTTTTTTTAACCATTCTTTATAATAAAAAATTTAAGTTGGATAAAGAGTAAATTTATAGAATATATTTTAAGATGCTCTAACTATTGTATCTCCATTCTCCTATATAAATTCATCTCAAGATTATGTATATACGGACCATACTCTTCTCCTAAATTTGAGGACGAAATCATATGTTCGTATGTGATAACTATTGATTTAAGAGTCATACATATCCACGTTTTTCTTGGAAATTTCATTTTTTAAAAGAAAATGGAAAAAAGAAGAAGAAGAAAGAGATCGGGCAACAGAAGCTCACCACAATAAATGAATAATCAGATGGCAATGACATGAATTGAGGGGCCAAGCGTGTTGACAAGCATGCTAAAAAGGAGTGAAGATTGAAGACTTCATGGTCCCCTATGCATGACACCATCATCAATTATCAGAGCCCACTAGTACAGTATATAATTGACGTATTGAAAAAAATTTTTTTTTTTATATATTTTGATAATTATATTTAATTTTTTTAATTTTAATAAATTTAATCAATTTTATATAAATTTTTATAATTATAATCAATTTGAGATTTGATCAAAATTAGATTATAGGATCTTTAACATATTATTCATCAAAAATTAAATTTTTTAAAAAATATATTTAATATGTCCTATTAGATTTTAAATTGAATTTTATATGCATAATGTAGCATGATTCATATCATCTAATTTTGATCAAAATCTTAAAATTTATCATAATTATTAAAACTTTTGTAAAATTGACTAAATTTACTAAAATTAAAAGATTTAAATATAATTATCAAAACAGGTAAATATTTAAAATTTTTTTTATCAATAAACTTATATAATTCATACACAATGTTCTCTTTTTGTAAGCATCTGAAATGGCTTTATCTTCATCCCATAAGTTTTTAATAATAATAATAATCAAGTGTAAAAAATATGTATAATTAAAGATGTTTGCTGGAAGAGTATTTCATATCAATCTTTTCTTCTTTTTTTTTTTTTTTTCACTTATTTGAGTTAAAGAATTCTGAATTTTATTAAGAGAATATGTTAAAATTCAATTAATTCAACTATTGAATTGTCCTAAAAACAATCAATTTAACTATTGAGATAATAGTAAAAATACATCGATATATTGGTGTTTCTTTTTAACCTTGATAATTAGGGTCCACTTTTCAATATACGTATGCATCAAATTAGTTATAACATATATATATATATATATAGCCTTACTAATCTTGAATTACTTATGCTAATTATGCATTAACAACTAGAATGAACTAATGTATTGCATGCATGAAATTACATATATATGACAGTGACCATCATGGGAGAACTTGATTGCGAGGGATTCACTAGCATGCCAATAGCCCATTGATTAAAGTTGCTGTTAATTAAGATTAAAGCATGTGGATAGTCATTAATAGTCAGCAGCACCATTATTGTTGGTCACTGCCAAAACTATTAATTGTTCCTGTTGCAGATTTGCAACACAAAATCTGTGTGATGGTATGATACATAATCTAATGCATATTTATTTTTCCTGCAATCTGAAATCTAACACTAAATTATAGAGAATATATCTTAAAAATGACAAATAGAAACTCATATTTCATAAATAAATAATAAGGATAATGAATGCTTTGAAAAAAAATGATAATAAGGTAAATTAATCACATTGTTTCATGTATACATCACATATCATGTGGATAGTGGAATATTAGTATCATTTTTTTAAAAATTATTAGCTTCTAAAATTTAAATTTTTTCAATTTTAATAAAATTGACTAATCCTTTTAATTTTGGCAAAATTAGTCAAAACTAATAAAATTTAGGTAAAATTTAACCAAAATTTAAATTGAACAAAATAAAATATATCACATAACATGACAAATCAACTAACAAAAATTTTAATAAAAAAATAGTAAAATTAGTTAATGTTAGTTATTAACGTCTATTAACATTATTTTAACTCAATATTTTAACGTGACATGTTATTTTATTTTGATCAATTTGAATGTTGACTAGATTTATCAAAATTTTATTAATTTTAGCTAATTTTGTAAAAAATAAAAGAATTAATCAATTTTATCAATACTCAAAAATATATGAATTTTAGGAGGCAATAAACTTTTTTTTTTAAATATATTTATTTAAAACATATAGATAGATTCTATGTGAAGGCATCATTTTCATGCAAATGGCTTCATCTGTATAACATTTCAGAACAATTTAGCTTCATCTTCTTCTTTAAGAGAGAGAGAAAGAGGGCCAGAATATCTAGCTTCTACTTAATTAGTTTGTCAATTTCAAAAATTCAATCATTGTATGTTGTGGTTCTCAAATTTTGAGTGTGAATATGCAATAATAGGTCCTAATTCTGTAACACAAGCAATCAACATCATATGGGATGGTAACTTGGTAATAAGTTAGTATAAGCATCCTCTTCTAATGGCAAACTTGTTACTATTTACTACCTTAAAATTGTTGACAAGTAATAATGAGGAAGTGATTTATGAGACCCATTAATTGAAATTTTTCAGTATTTTTATTTATAATGTTTTAATAAAATTGATTTTTCAAATGAAATGATTGCAAAATTGTTTTGCGGTAAAAATTTTCAATTATTTTGATTCTGTTGATATTATATATCATTCAAATATTAATAGAATCGTTTTCAGAATTACAACATTATGAATATGAACTTTAATTAAAATGAACAAAAAAAAAAAAAGAAAAGTTATTTGGACATGTAAGTAAAGAACAAAAAATAACTATTTTTTTAAAAAAGCAAAAATAAAATCAGTTATAAAAAGGAAAGAGAACAGATCAAGCAGAGTTAGATCCATGCTGGTACCATGATCAGATTCTGTGGCTTGAAATTAAACTACAAAAAAAAAAAAAAAAAAAAAACTGAACAAATCAAAATCAAGAACGTGAAAACAGCAGGAAGCTGGAGCTTCTGGGAAGGCTCCACCATAAAACCATTGAGAAGTCCACACAAAATAAATGAAGCCTATAACAAAGTACACCTCCCACCTCCGTTGTGGGTAAGCCCGTTAACCCACTTTGAAGTAAAAAAAAAAAAGCAACTATTTCACCTCCATTGGACCCCACTTCAAATCACCTCCCTCAATCACATGAGTTTATAGATATCGAGCAGTCACGGATTGCCTGTGACAATAGATAGGACGATGGGAGGCTGTAATTCTAGCTTTCCTGGTTAACCTAAATCTATAATAAGATTCCAAACGTGAGTCCAGTTATATATAAACCCGAAAAAAGCCCGGCAAATAGCCAAATACTGTGCTTTGCTAAACAGCTCAAATCTCTCTCTCTCTACAGCTTCCTTTTTTCCCCAATAAAGTTATGATTTTATCTTCATTCTCCATTTTTAACTTCTAAGCTTAAATGCTCTGACATTTATTACCTTTATAACTCATTACTGATAATGGGAGAGTATTCCTGTTAGTGTCAGGCCAAAGTTTTAAACTTTGTGTTTTCCTTCATTTTTTTTTTAAGATTTGGATTAGGTGGCAGAAGAAGAAGAGAGAGGGGGGGAATGGGGAAGCTTTATTTGTGGGTTTTAGTTGGTGTAGTTGTTGTTTATGGGAAATGGGTGAATGGGTTCTTGGAATACAATGAGACAGAGATTTTTTATACTGGAGCTGAAAGTTATGGCTACTTTAACGAATCTAAAGTTTTTAATAATGCTTTGATGGTAGGACTTACTCTCATTCATGGTGCTGGTGCTAGAGAAGCAGGTACTTGCTTGCTTTTTGTTATTTATACCATTGTGACATTTTGTGCTAATTCTTGCTCTTGATTTGTTTGCTTCCATGGATTACATCATTAAACTGGTAATTAAGATTTGTATTCTTAGTACAATGACTGTACACATTTGCATATCCTTTTGTTTAACTGCCAATGGATTTGCTTCTTGTTTCTGGCTTCTTAATTTAGATTTGCTTTTTCTTTTTTTTTGAGATTGCTGTAACAAAAATGGAAGGAAAAAAAAAGTTATGGGACCCTTTTAAAGGGAGTTATTATTATTTTTTGAAAAATAAATTTCGATATTTTCAATCTGTAGAGGCTTTTATCATTATTATATGACGGTGTTCTCTCTGTTATTCCTTTTTGTCCAATCTCTCCTCCCCCCCCCCAAACAGTCATATAGCTCATTGGTATGAGTGAAACAATTTGTTCTATTCTCTGTTATTTCTTTCGTCTTTGTTACTTTTAAGTATATCATTATGATAGTAAATCCTGTTATTTTAATAAATTATATCAGTTGATCTATATTTTTCATTAATTAATCATGCTATGTTATGCCTTCCTTTCAAATCTTCCTTTACTTTCCTAATAGTTGGCTACTTGTCACTTTGAATTAGATGACATATTTTCCATTTAAATTGGTTTGGCAAATATTATAGCAACAAGTCTTAACTAACAACAGTGACATGAGATAGTTGATATTTTATATTTTTTAAGTAAAGAGGAAGTTTGTCTTATATCTTGTCCTCATTAGTCGTGTGCTTTTCAATCTCACAGTTTGTTTGGATGGAACATTGCCTGGCTATCATTTGCATCGAGGATATGGTTCAGGAGCAAACAGTTGGCTCATTCAATTGGAGGTTTTCCTTCGATATATGAAAATTTATCTGTTTACAATCCTCGGTCTCTAGTTGCACTCTGTTCCACTCTTGTCATCAATATTTTCACAGTTCCGGCATTTGTTTAATTATGTCTTGTAGTAAAGTAATGCTACACAGCAGCATGGCATTTATTCCTGACCTTTTGGGTATCTCTAAATTTCTAAAATAAACTGTTCATAACAATACTAAGTATGAGGGAATTAAAATCTTCGAATGCAAGATGATGATAAATTTATCATTGAGTGTCCGTTTTCCATCAACCCCTGGAGAAAAAAAAAAAAAAATCAGAATAGGGAATTTTCATTATCATCGATAAGAAACCCTTAGGTTTGTTATCCAGGAACTTGGCTATGAAAACTGTACTGAAAAATTTTGTAGCTGTCTCGTAGTTGGATTGAGAATAATCTTTTCTGCATCTCTTGATATTGTATTGTTTTGGATATATTAATCAATAATTTCCTAGAAAAGAATCTTACAACTCTGTTTTGAGCTTTGTCTTTAGCATGTGGTCTCTTAAAGCAGTCTTTCTGCTTAATAAGGTGATTGTACAAGTCTTAAAGATTTGTTCAATTAACAGCAATTGGGATTTAGAACTTGGCTTTGTTAAACATCTTGCGCAGGGAGGGGGATGGTGCAATAACATTAGAAATTGTGTTTACCGTAAAACGACCCGGCGTGGTTCATCCAGATTCATGGAAAAGCAGTTGGCATTTACAGGAATCTTAAGCAATAAGCCTCAAGAAAATCCTGGTGTTGTTGAATTTTCAAACTTTAAATGAAATTATCAAGACTTTATCAAATTCCTGTTTTCCTTTCCCTCATATCTCTGGTCTTTGCTGTCCTGAAAGATATTCTTTTTAATTTCTGTTGCAGATTTTTTTAACTGGAACAGAGTAAAACTCCGGTACTGTGATGGTGCCTCTTTTTCAGGGGACAGTGAAAATAAGGTTGGGATTGTGCTATAAGCTATTTGCTATTTACATTGGCATGCCCTGAATTAACTCAGCTTCTGCTGTTGTGATCTGGTCTAAAATTTCTGAGAAATTTGAACAAAATTCGTGACCATATAAATTGTTCGTTAAAATCAAATGGTTGTTTTTACTAGGCTGCACAGCTGCAATTTAGAGGACAACGTATATGGTTAGCTGCAATGCAAAATTTAATGTCGAAGGGAATGCGCTATGCCAACCAGGTTTTCATCTCTTCTAATTCACCCTTTCTAGATTCTTCCATCAATAACAACTTTGTCTGCATTTCAGGCTCTTCTTTCTGGGTGCTCTGCTGGAGGTCTGGCTTCTATTTTACACTGTGATGAGTTTAGGAACATGTTTCCAAGAACAACTAGAGTGAAATGCCTTAGTGATGCTGGCTTATTCCTTGATGCGTAATTGCTACTTGCATAGACATTCTTTCTTATTTCTTTCACCATTGGCATTAGTTTGTTCTTTGCTAAGTATCTCATATATCTATTGGCTGTTCTTTTTGACATTCCAGAGTTGATGTAACTGGTGGTCGCACCCTAAGGAATATGTATAGTGGTGTGGTGGGCTTGCAGGTAACATGTAATCATAGGATTTTGTATCTTCATCGTTTAATTTAAAGGTTATTGCTGTTACTTCATGCTTTAAGGAGAGTGTCATATTTATGACAGGGGGTGAGAAATAACCTGCCACGCATATGCATTAACCATCTCGATCCAACTTCAGTAACCCCTTTTTCTTCCCTGTCTTTGTTCTTGTGTGGCATCATTTATAACTTGAATGCATAAGGTCTGGAACTCACCTTTTATTCTGTGATTTTCTTCTGCCAGTGCTTCTTCCCTCAAAACATAATCGGCAATGTAAAAACCCCATTGTTCATTCTCAACGCAGCCTATGATTCATGGCAGGTAATAATATCTTAATGGCACAACGCGACAATCACAATTATCTTAGGAATGCATGTGGGTATTATATGTCGGAGTGATTGTGTGTAAAAACTTCTATGTTCAATTACAGCAAACATTATAGCTTATTTTTTGTAGAAAAATTTGACAAGTTTATTGAATCTTCTTTTTTTTAACTTGTGAAATCAGATCCAGTCCAGCCTAGCTCCGCCATCTGCAGATCCCCATGGCTACTGGGTTGAATGTAGAAAGAACCATGCAAAATGTACTGCAGCTCAAATCCAGTTTCTGCAAGGTGAGGTTGCTTTATCTTATATGTTATAATATGACTCAAAAGCTGAATGGGACTTGGCAAAAACATTTCCTATTTTGTTTGGGAGAAATATTCCTAGATTGGATTGAAGAGTTATTTATTATATAGTGTAGAACTCCTATTTTAGACTTATTTTTCATTGAGGCTGCAAAAGAACCAAGCTGAGAAATGCCAAACCGAGGTTGGATTAGTTCAAACTTGAATCATTTACTAGTCTAATTTAGGCCTGGGCTTGGTTTGCTTATTAGTGAGCCAAGTTAAACATTATTATATTCTTATATGATTCACGAGTTCTTATCGAGTCTAAATCTTTCTTAATAATATTGAATTATATCTGCAATTTTAATAAAGATACAAAAATTATAATATTATTTTATATATTTTAATATATGAAATAATATCTACATTTTTTAATCATTTATATAATGAAATATATAATATTAAGCGTTATTTTATAAAATTATGAATTATACAAATTGAAAAACTATAAACAATCAAGTTTAAATGAGGTGAACAAACTCGTAAATAAATACTATGAATATAACAAAGTTATTTAAACAAGTCTAATTTCTAGTTATCATTAAGCTTGCTGAATGAGTCCGCTATGAGTTTATAAACGAGCTATTCATAATCCTAAACGAGTTGGACACACTTTTGTTCAAACCTCGCTTGTTTATTTAAACGAATTTGAAAATTAGGCTTGAAAATCTTTTTACTATATAAACAAGCTCAAAAGAGTTTTAATCAAGTCGAGCCTCTGAGCGATTCACGAGCGTTTGGTTTGTTTACAATCCTATTTCTAATTGGATTTGAATTCTAATTGGAATAGGATTGAATGATTTTCAAGCCTTGGTTTGTTTGCTGTCCTATTTCTAATTAGATTTGGATTCTTATTTAGAATAAAATTGAAGAAGGTTAACTCTATAAATAGAGCATTATAGAAAAAATTATTTAATTTTGCAAATTAAAAAGAGGGGCTTTTGCTCAAAATAGTTAAGGCTTTTATCTACTGGTGAAGGAGTTTTTGCTTATTGTGTTTGATGGTCATTGACCCATGAAAGTTGAAGTAGTCTAGGTATGTCTAGATGAGAAACTATTCTATTTGCTTTGAGCGGTATGAAATTATATATAGTAATGTGCGGTTGAGAGATCTCTTAGGTACAGTGGGTTACTGAGTATGAGAGTGTTTCGAGTTTGTGGATGTAATTATAGATGTTGATGTTATAATGAAAGATGATGTCTGCAGACATAGCCCTAAATATTATTATTATTTGTTTGCTTTATTTTTTGATGGTTTATATATGTTCCCGGTCAAGACGAATATGACATTAATGCATAACGTCATATAATATGCAAAACATAACACTTATCAGAGCATTTCTTTTGTATCTTTGGAGCAGGATTTAGGAATCAAATGCTGCGCGCAATAAGAGGCTTCTCAATGTCTAGACAGAATGGTTTATTTATAAATTCATGTTTTGCTCACTGCCAATCAGAGAGGCAGGATACATGGTTTGCTGATGATTCTCCTGTTATTGGAAATAAGGTAGCTCTATACTATGCTTGCATTTTGGCATCTGCGCATGTGCTCTGCTACAACGGTGTCATACATACAGGAGAGGAAGTCTCATGATATCAAATTTCATTTTGCAGGCCGTTGCAATTGCAGTTGGAGATTGGTATTTTGATCGGTCAAGCGTGAAGTTAATAGATTGCCTCTATCCTTGTGACAAGACCTGCCATAATCTAGTTTTCAAATGAGTCAAACTATTTTACCAATTCACTTAGCTTACATAGTCATCTTCTTTGAATCATCTTATATGTCATCCCATTGTTATTGGAAAATAACTCTGCAATTTAATGGAAATTTATATAGAAGACAATAAGGTCAAAGCTTCAACAGGGAATGCAAATCCACCAGCAAGCCCTGTAGCACATCTTGTGCACGCAAGCTGCAATTGTTGTCTTGGAAAAGTGTAATTTCTTTGAAAATGATTAATCAATCAAGTCCATGTATTGTAGGCTAGTGCTTATTTTGTTATTCTGTGAAATGCTGTAATAGAGGTAGGACAGACTAGCTAGAATACAGTTTGGAACTCACCTTCTCTCTCGAGTTTGGACCAAACTGCCCACACCGACACTATTTGATATTGGACTATAGCTGGACGAATATGAGTAGTCGTTATCCTATGAAAGTGGAAAACAGACGTAAATTAATGTAAACAAGTGTTCATGTTATTCCTGTGACTGTCTTTTTGGATGAGCCAATCCATAAATCTTTGTTTTAAGATTAGGTGGTCCAATCCTAAGACTTCTTAAGGCGCCGAAATTTTTGTTAAGTTCAATCTGATGGGCATAATTTAACAGCAAAGTATATTTAAATATTAAACTCAAATTTGAACTCTCTATCTTTAGTTTTTTTAAAAAAAAAGGAAGGAATTTTGGGTCACTATATGAATTATCAAAAAAAAAAAAAAAAAAAGGAAAAAGAAAAAGGAAGAAGCTGTTATATTCTTGCAGATTGAACTTGACCCTTAAGCTTACAACTCTTCATTCATTGTGCTTTATGAACATCCAACAGTGACAGATGCTACGATTTTGTTTCTGAACAAAAGAGAAATATTTTCCATTTTCAATTTATGAGAATCTCATTCGCTTCTTATTTTCTGTTAGTCATGCTACTGTCATGTTCCCCATACACATTCGTAATGGTACATTACGATAATAAGTTCTTATTTTTTAGGACCAAATTTCCTGAATTCACATATTGCAGATTTGAGGATCAGTGGTTACTATTGTGGACAGTATTCCTTAATCATTGGCCTTTTGATTAGTTGTTACAGTGAGATGACTAATGTGGGAATATAAACTAATGTATTGCATATGGGTGCCTAAATTATTCTGTGAAGTCTATTGTCAATGTTGCAATGCAAGTTCCAGGATCGTTCATCAACATGAATCATATGGACTCAATCTATGTTGAACGGAAAGATACAAGGAAATGATATTTTTTAAAAATTCATAAAAAAAAACTTAAAAGAAACGTGAAAAATAAGGAAATATAGAAAAATTTTCGAAATAGAAAACGTAACTCAACAAGTGTTTCCATGTTACATAATACCCAATAAACATTACTTAACGTGGAAAATATTACCAAAACATGATGCATGACTTTCAAAAGTTTAGCCGGTAAGCCAATGAGTTTTTGATGACGGAGAGATTGTGAGTTGCAATGAAAAACTCAGACTGATTTCTTAAAATAAAAACTATCCATACTCCTCTATTTTTCTTTTTTATTTTATTTTTCTGACTGCAGAATATACAGCATTTATTAGCATAGAATAGTACAAGACAGTAGCAGAAAAAGGTGAATGTGAAACCACGTTCATGGGATGTTAATATAAAAAATTCTCATGCAAAAATGTAACAGCTAGGAACTTTCAAGTTCCATCATCAGTCGTCCACTTACCTCTGCAGTATATATCACTTCTCATCTGTCAAATTGATTCCCTTTCCTCTTCTTCTTTTTCATGGCAAATCCCAGAATAGGATATTCACCTTTTCTTGTTCTCCATCAAATCTTATTTGAAACTTGTGTCCTAGTCTTAATCACCATGACTTAATTGAGTTTCCCTTGCATTAAGCAAAGTATGGTTTTCACTAGAACAAAATCCTCATCATTGCCATCATCATCATCAGAGTATTATTGATTGCAAGTTTTTCAAAAAATTAGTCCTTTTTACCATTATAATATATTTCAAGAAAAAGCAAAAGATTATATATACAAATAAGACTTTATAGCTTTCCATACACTTGCAAGTATACTATTAGTTTATAAATATATCTCTTCCATTTCTCTGTGCAATGGCTTTTGTGCTCTTTTCTGCACCCATGATTGTAGGGCCCAACACAAACACCCCAATAATTTGGATCACATGTGTTTGTGGTATATATATGAAGAGTTGCTCGCAGAGAGAGATTTGAACATATTTTATTAACAGAGTCCATTTGTTTGGTATGTCTGCACATGGACAAACATCAAGCTTCTTGTCGCATGTATGAGAAATTAACAATAACTCACTATTTATGTTATATATTATACAAGTACATTGGAATTTTTTAAACGGAGATATACAATAATTTGCCGATTTTATAGGTCCATTTTTTCGTCGCTAATTAACAATGATGGATTACTGAGAAAAATTAAAAATTATATAAAGTTATGTACAATTGAAAATTATTTTCAATTTTTATGGAGTAAATTATTTTTTTATCTTTTCATGCATAGATTTGATTTAAGTTGTATTTCTGTTTGATAGTTATGATTTAAGGATAATATAAATTTCATCAATCCAAACTATGACATTTCTAAATACAATCATATGATATTTAAAATTATAAATCCATTAATTTAGAAAACTTCAAAAATTTTAGAACTGTTAATTTGGAGATTTTATTGATTTTGAAACTAATTTTAGCAATAATATAATTTTAAATGTCATGCACTTGCTATTAGAGATACACACAATCGATTATAGGAATTTAAATATATTGTCCATAACCTAATAATAAAGGGTGATCATAGTGCAACCACTTATTGCAAATTGATGTTATGAGACTTACCACAATAGTTGGTTCAGATGATTTAGTTTGAATAAAGATGACTGGTTTTGGTGATTAGGTTGAGCTCCTGCAAGACAACAGACGTAAAAGGGTGTTTAACTCATTGTCGAAAGCCCACTTTGATATTTAAGTCAGTAATGTGCTAGAGAGAAATAATGAATATAATGTATGAGAGATACCTGGTAGTGTTCTTTATATAGTGACTAGGGATATTTGTTTCCTTAGTAGATTAGGACTTGAACTCTTCCTCTTTAGTGATCCTTACCTAATGAGAGTTATCTTCTTTGATAAGAGATAACTTTTCTGATAAGAGATAGTATTCCTATTCAGGATGAGTTGTGAGCTAATTATATTGGAGTGGGCTGAGCTACGCTGGCTTGTAAACTTAGGTAGGGTTGGGTTATATTGGTTTATCATAGTGGTGAAGGTTGTGTTAAGCTTCACATATGACCCATATTTACTTGGATAGTATCACATGTCCCTCCCTCAATTCGAGTTTGTTTACATTTCAGGAAGGAATGATTGGGTTGTGGTTGTGTTTGTAGCAAGCCAAACAATGGACAATTGATTTAGAACCAACCTACTGAGATCACCATTGAGAGGGAATGCTTTTTTTAAAAAATTTTAAAATGCAAAAAGTCTCAAAAGCACATGGGACACGCGTCTCCTTAGCACCAGACCTTGTTTTTATTTTTTTGATAAAAAAAACCAAGACCGTTTGATGAAGTTGTCAGTTGATTTGGCCTTACTTGTTTGGTTTCCCCTCTTGGGTTTATATATTTTACCATCTCTTTTCTTAAGAAGCCTACTGGTGTTACTGTGTTGGTGTTTTGTGTCTCCAAATACCTAATTATGTTGTGTACTTGCTTGAAGATTCTTTATCTATTTTTGAAAAAAAGGTGAGGTTTTTTTTGACATTTTTCTTCTTCTTTGTTTATATTCTCTTTATTAACTTAGACCCATGAAAATGCATTCATCAACTCATGAGGATGTCATTCCGCTGGTGGCCATTTTTTTCAGTGATATGCATAGTACTACGATGTTAGAGGATACAGTGGAAACTACCACCTTGGTAGATGATGAAAGTGTTAAGGTAGTGTTTGAAACAAAAATAGGGAAAAAGAAGAGAAGGATGAAGAGGATGAGCCAGATGGAGACGTTAGCGATAGGGTAGAAGAGAGGTAAGGGTTAAATGACGGGGTTGACGTTAGCAGGACTTGTGCTGAGTTGACCACCATAGAGCCACAACCATAACCAATTAAGGTGCGTCGAGTGAATTCGAAAGTGGCTGAGGTGAAGAGTAGGGTGTCAGTTTGAAATTTGGCTAGGATTCACCTTAGGTACAATATTTCTTTGGAATACGAGCTAAGCATTGCGAGCCCTAATCTGAGAGTTTTTTTTGCCTTTCGTACATAATTAGTTTATGATTTATGAAGAGGATCTAAAGGCGAGATTTAGGTTACCCGCATTAGATATCATTTAAGAGATCCTAAGGGTTTTTCAGTTAATAATTTCCTAAATTGCTCTAAACGGGATAAGAATGTTGGTGGGTTTATATTTGCTACCACGAAATAAAAGTGATATAATTTTAGCAAAAGTGGTCAGACATTTTTTCTCAATAAAAGATCGTACTAAGGAAGATCGTTGGCATGTTTGCTAAGCCTAATATGGGCATGTTTAGCCATTACCACTCTTCTATGAAAGGTTAGAAAAATATATATTTTTTTTTATCATTTCTTATAAGGAAGGAGTAGGGTTTCCCATGAAGTGGGTGAGTAGGGAGGAATGACAGTGTAATGTGACGCCTACCAAGCATGATTTAGGGCAACCTAAACAACTCTGAGTCTTCGTAGATGTTTTGTCAACTTGACTAAGTTGATAAAAAGACACTTGCCTGTTTAGGTCAACTCCGATAATGGTTTTTATAAGCACTACTATATTTTAGTCAAACTAATGCATATTAATGCTTTTTGCAAAAACATATATGAAAGGCACTGAAAGCAAAGATAGCAGGGCAAAAAGCCACCTAAGTTGCCAAGGTTACCGCAGGGGGCTCTAAGCAATAAAAGATTTGTTTTAAGTCCATTAACGATAAGAAATGTCATGCAGATGAGGTGAACATTTCTAAACCACAGGTTTAAAAAGTTGTTGGGTAGTCCCCAAGCCTGTTCGTCTAGTTGAGATAATGGAAGTGGTGGATAAGTAGGTTCCCACCAAATGACTACCATCCAAGAAGCCCCATGTAAAGACTGTGGAGTCAGACTCGGATGGGGAACTTTTCATGTTTCATTGAAACCCGAGCTGGTGTCCTAACCCACACAGGTATCTGAGAACAAGTACGAGTCTTGTTCTTTAAGTAATATGATGATTAGCAAAACACTTGGGAGAATCTGTCTTCT
Organism: Omphalea diandra; assembly: GCA_949677035.1. Lineage (NCBI taxonomy): Eukaryota > Viridiplantae > Streptophyta > Magnoliopsida > Malpighiales > Euphorbiaceae > Omphalea > Omphalea diandra. The sequence continues at coordinate 17,906 of CATIWR010192316.1, forward strand.
GCCCAATAATGAGGAAAGGTTCGAGCACCTCATCAACAAAGAGTGGGCGGTTTATGCCCAGAGGCTCAACCTTAAGGTATTTCGAGTCATGTATACTTAAAAATTATTTTAAGTGTTTGTGAAGACGCTAACTTGGTTTCTTTTTTTTTTTTTTTTTAAGTAATGGTGACTGAGGCAATCTTAGCTATTCCTTTCAAGACGGTGGAAAATGAATTAAAAAGCTGCACCGAGATGGAGACAGTGTTGACAAAGGCTCGTGATATATTTGATTCTTTATCCAAGGAGCACAAAGATACTCTTAAGCAGGTAACCACCTCAGCAAACCTTAGTGAAACTTAAGAGAAGTTAAAGGCGACCAAGGCATATATGGCCGAGCTATCTACTATGAAGAAAGAGTTGAAGAAGAAAAACATTGAGTTGAATGATGCTAAGAAGAAAAACACTGAGCTCAGCCAGGACATTAAGGATTTGCGAAAGAAAGAGGTTGTTGCTCAGCTGTCGACACTTAAAGAGATGTCTTCCATTTGTTTCGATTATAATGAAAAGATTAGGAGCACCCTGACAAATCCTCATCCAAATATTGATTTTGATTATATTAGTGATGTTTGGCCAGGAGAGGATGATGATGAGGACTAGGATAAGCCCAAGGCATAAATTTAGGCTTGTTTGCTTTTATGTAATCTTAGGCTTCTTTTCTATAAAATTTTTCAAAGTTAATAAAGACTACTTCTCTATTACCACTGGGCTTTTCTTATAAGGCCTTTGCTTATATGTGTTTGTGCGACTAGAATAAATACTTAAGTTCTTGTGTTGGATGTCCTTATGACTTGCTAGTTTGATTTTGGATGCAACTTGTTTTAAAAGTGCAACTGGAAGTAGTTTAGCTTGTTACATAATAAAATGCGATTAATTTACGAGATAGATTAGCTCAGTACATGATGAAACTTGATTATTATACGAGATAGATTAGTTTAGTACATGATAAAACTTGATTAATGTTTGAGATAGATTAGCTTGATACATGATAAAACATAATTAATATACGAGATAGATTAGCTTGGTTAGTTAGCTTGGTAGGGCACGAGGTCAATTAGCTCAGTGCATTAGTTCGCGAGGTGTAAAAAATATAAAAGGACATTTATGAGATAGGATTTTTTATATGGTTCGACAATTTGCCTACATTTATAGGCAACTTCCTTTTTATTGGAAAGAAAACATGAAATTTGTATAAGAGAGGCATCAAAAGTTGCTTATATAAAGTGTTTCTTTAATACTTCCATGCTCTAGGTGTGAGGTATGGGCTTTCTCTCCATAGTTTCCAACGTGTATGTTATTAGGCCTATCACCCTATACTAGCCTTCCCAATTAACACTTAGCTTATTTACCTCGGCCTCTCTTCGAGCTTTGTCTGTCCTGTGGAGTACCGAATTGCCTTCTTTTAGAGATCAGTTTTTGACTCTTCTATTATGAAATCGAGCTACCCTTTGTTGATATGCTACAACTCGGATGGCTATTTTTTCTCATTTTTCTGGTAGAAGTCTAGGCTGATGCTAAACTCTTCTTTGTTCTGTTCTAGGCTGTGATGAAGGGCTTTATATGAAGGAAGACCAATTTCTACTGATATTACTACCTCGATTCCATATACTAAGAAAAAGTGTATTTGACCAATTGTTGTTCTTGTCGTTGTCCTGAAGACCCAAAAAATGTGGTTGAGCTGATCTACCCAAGTTTTTCCTGTATTATCTAGCCTTTTCTTAATTCCTTGTAAGATTATTTTATTAGTTACCTTGGTCATGTTGTTTGTTTGTGGGTGAGCTACCAAGGCGAATCGAAGGTCGATGCCTAGATCAGCATAGTATGAGCAAAACTGTTCACAAGTAAACTGTTTTTCATTATCTGTGATCAATACTTTTAGAATACCAAATCGATAGACCATATTCTTTTTGAAAAAGTCAAGAATTTTTGTTGAGGTGATGGTAGCTAGTGTCTCAGCTTCGACTTTTTTAAAGAAGTGATCTATGGCTACTATCATGAATTTTTTTTGGCCTGGAGCCTTATAAGAAAAGCCTAAGGATGTGTATTCCCTATTGAAAAAAAGGCAATGCTAAGCCTATGGACTATTCCTTTGTTGTTGTTTGCTAAAGGATGAATGCATGATTTTGGCAAGCATCGCATCTTTGGATGAGCTGTTTGGCATCTTTGAACATTATGGGCTAGAAATGCTTGATCGAGACAACTTTTCAAGCTAAGGTCCTAGCAGCTTTGTGAGCTTCGCAAATTCCTTTATGCATTTCTTTAAGTATATAATTTTCATCTTCTACAGAGACATACCTGAGCTAAAGCTGATTATAAGATCACTTATATAGGACTTCATCTTCCACAGAATAATCAACGACTTTACTGATGATGGCTCAAGTATCCTTTGGCTTGGATAGGAGTTATTTGTATTTTAAGTATTTGATGAGTGAGCTCATCCAATTGTCCTTTCCGACTATGACAACTATGTTCAGCAACTGTAAGGTGTTGGGCTAAAGCCTTCCTTCCATCAAAACACCATTAAACAGTGTCGCTTGAGGAGAGGCCACTAGCTTGGCTGGAAAATCTATCTCTTCGTTATTTTCTCAAGGGACTTACTCTAGTGTCCAACTTCCTCCTTTTATTTGTTATTTACCAAGAGTTGTTTTGCGTACTCAATATATTTGACCATAGTGGGCTTTTGATAGAGTATTGCTCGAGGAGTTGCTAGACTACTAAACTCGAATCACTATGTATGATGAGGTGTTCAACTCATACTTGTGCTAGCAGTAGCCCAGTTATTAGAACATTATATTTTGTTGCATTATTAGTGGCTTAAAATTCTACTTTGACAATATATTTAATGGTGATTTTGTTTGGTCATTGCAAAATTATCCTGAGTCCAGCTCCTTCTACTCGAATATAAGCTTATGTTGCTTACAAAGTTGGCTTATGTCATTTGAGATTTCATGGCCTGCCTTGGTTTAAATCTGATATCAAATTTGCAAAGTTGGACTGCCCTTCCACTTTTCGCCTCGAGGTTTTTGCCTTTGCAATATCTTCCTTAAGGGTTGATTCATACTGACTGTTATGGTGTGAGCTTAGAAGTAGTGCCTCAGTTTTATGGCCAAGTTGACCAGTGCATAGGCCAACTTCTCTATCATAGGGTAATTTAGCTCGACACCTCTGAGGACCTTGATGACATAATAGACTGGCTTTTGCTCTATTTTTTCTTCTCTTATTTGGGCTGAGGCAACAGTATCCTCAGGTACATAAATAACGACTCATCCTGCAAAGGGCAACTGAGTAAGGAAGGCGAGCTGAGGAATACTTTTAATTCTTCAATGGCTTTTTGACATTCATTATCCCACTTAAATCTTTTAAGGTCTCTTAATGTTTTGTAAAAAGGCAGATAATACCGAGTCAACCAAGATATAAATCTTCTTAGGGCTGTGATCTTTCCATTGAGCTTTTGGACTTCGTTAATGATTCAGGGTGGCTTCATGTCTATGATTGCTTTGATTTTTTTAGGGTTAGTCTCAATGCCTCTTTGAAAAATCATGAAGCCAAGGAAATTCTAGCTTAGACTCCACATTTTTTTGGATTAAGCTTCATGTTATACTAATTGAAGATTTTAAAGGCTGCTCTCAGATCCTTTACATGGTTTTTAGCTTGACGACTTTTTACTATCATATCATCTACGTAGACCTGCACCATTTTTACTATTTGATCCTTGAACATATGATTTACCAACTGCTTATAGGTGGCTCTTGTATTTTTAAACCTAAAGGGCATAACCTTGTAGCAGTTGGTGTCTTCATGGGTGATGAACTTGTTTTCTTTTCATCTAGATCCGCATTTGGTGGTAACTCGCTAATGCATCAGTGAAGTTGTATGGCTTGTATACCATTATAAAATCAACGAGTTGATCTTTGTTGGGTAGAGGATAACTGTCCTTTGGGTAGGTTTTGTTGAGATTTATGAAATCAACGAACATTCTCCACTTTTCGTTTGGCTTATTTACCAATATTAGTTATCCAGCTTAGGTACTATACCTCTTGGATGAACTTGTCATGAAATAATTTGCACACCTCCTCAGTTGTGGCCTGTTGTCATTTGGATGCATGGTTTCTACGCTTCTACTTGACTAGTTTGGATGAGCTGTCGATGTTGAGCTTGTGGACAAAAATTTAGGGATCAATCCTAGTGATGTCTAAAGTAGACCAGTCAAATGTGTGGAATGTGTCTAGGAGAGCTGAGCTAACATCTTTTTCTATTGGTTCTACGATCTTTGTATTAATGTTGAGTACTCAATTGTTCTTGACTAGCACGGGTTTCAGGTATACTGCTAGCTCAACATTTTTAGGTGTGTCTTTAGGGATGAAGTCTAATGGTTCAAAAGAAACATCATGGTTTACCTTTTTGAGTATGTTCATGTATCTTTCTCATGCTATCTTTTGATCACCTCTGATGATTGCCACATCTTGCTTGGTTGGAATCTTTAAGGTAAGGTATCTAATGTGTCATCGTCTCATATAGGCTTGATCGTCCAATGATGTCATTGTAGGCAAAAGGGATGTCTACTACCATCCATGTAGAATTGAACTTCTTTATGATGTTTGTGTCCTCAATTCCATATTTAACTCAATAAATCTCATTACTTCAACTTTGGTTCCCTCAAGCCCGGTCAGAAGGGTTCGGATTGGGCTCAACTTCTTGAAATCCAGCCTAAGCACTTTAAAAGCTTTTATCGTCATCATATTGAGCGAATTACCATCGTATACCAGGATTCTCTTAACCAAGAAGTTTTCAATTTGGCCTTATACTACTAGGGCAATTTGCATGAGGAGTGCTAAGTTTTTTATCATCATAAATGATAGGGCAAAACATTGGTTCTTCATTACTCTTTCGGCTATTGACAAAGTATATTTGATGGATTTGTCATTTTCTTGAGGTGAAGCTATCTCCTCTCGTGGCTCCTTTTGCTATGACATCCATAACTCTTGCATATTATTTATTGTTAAGCTTTTTGTCTTAATGTTTGTCTTCTTGTTGTGGCTCATGCCTGTTATCATCTGAGGCTGCTTGCTTTTTGAATTGGTTGAGTTTCCCTGTTGGACTAGTTGTTTAATTTCATTTTTCAGGTCTCTGTATTCTTTTATGTCCTGTTCATTATCCCTTTGGAAGCTGTAGTACCTATTCTTATTTTTCATGGTCAAACTTCTTAGCGAACTAGAGAAATAGATTCTTTCTCCTGATCATTTTATCTAATAAAGGACTTCCCTTTTGCTGGCTGTAAGTGGGGTATAGTGTTGAGTCGAGCAACTGTTTAAGTCCAAGGGGCTTGAGCTAGTTCTTCTTTGTCTTGCTCGGTTTCTATCATTTTTGCTATCTCCTCATCTTTTTCATCTTTTTTTTTTTTGTATGAACTATGGGAGTAGGTTTACAAGTTGTCATCCAAGTGGATGAAATGATTACTCCTTTACATTAATTCATAAAAATTTTTAGGGGTATCAATATTGAGAGAATTGAAGAGTCCTCGATTCTTGCAATTTTGGATCATCGCATCCACTGCTACTTTGAGGTTGAGGTTGTTCACTTGCATGACTATTTTATTGAATTTGGCTAGATAATCGCGTAATGACTCCCCTTCGTCCTTAATGACCTCATGCAAGTCAGAGGAAATTTTCACTTGTGGGATGACCGATACGAATCCAACTACAAAACATTGTGAAAGCTGAGTGAAACTATGAATGGAGCCATGAGTTAGGTCATGGTTCCAGTCTTGTGCTACTCCTTCTAGGGTAATAGGAAAAATTTTGCAGAAGATGATGTCTAAGCAGTTATAGAGCTCTAGCCAAGATCAAAATTTGTAAAGGTCACTCCTAGGATCAATTGTTTTGTTGTAGTTGTCAATTGGAGGCAACTTGAATTTGTGAGGTGCTGGTTCGACTCTTACTTCCGCGGTTAGAGGATTGTGATCATAACAGTGGTAATTGAGGGCAAAATGTTCCTTGCTCCTTGTCTGTTTGACCGCTTCCATGACTTTTCTTTCAATGGCTTCTTTGTTGTAGTAAGTGCTCTCCATATGGGTGGTTTGACTTTCTCTTGGCTTGTACGAGGATTCACCTATGTCATTGTATGTCTCCGAGTGCCTTGTCTTCCCATCTTTATGATCTAGATTTTTTGCTTGTTCTTGCCAAACTGGTGGAGGTGGCGAGTGTGACGGCTCCGTAATAGTGGTTTACGGGGTGGCCATGAGGTCCTATCGCGTTAGCGCATGCTTAATCCTTTTAAATGTTATTGTGAAATTTGCATAAGTAATGACAAGTTGGGCAACAATTTGGGGATCATAATTTGGGGTGCTAATAAAATGGAGGCTAAGTTTTTCGATTTTGGTGAGGAAACAAGGGTTGGGAGGTTTGATGGGGGTGTGTGTCCAAGATATTGGACTGAATGTGATCTTGTAGGGTTTTTGGATTATTAGGGGAGGCCATGGTTGAAGGTTTATAAGGTATAATGCAATAAGTCCATGCTCATCACACTAATGATGTTATGAGGCTTACCACAATAGTTGGCTGGAGTGATTTGGTTTGAGTAAGGGTGGCTAGCTCAGGTGATTCGGTTGAGCTCTTACAAAATAACGAAAGTGAGAGGGTGTCCAGCTAGTTGCTAGAAGCTCACTTCGATACTTAAGTCAATAATGAGCTAGAAAGAGAGAGTGAATGTAATGTATGAAAAATACCTTATGATATTCCTTATATAGTGGTTAAGGATATATTTTTTCCTTAATAAATTAAGATTTGAACTCTTTCTATTTAGTGATTGTTTCCTAATTAGCATTATTTTCTTTGATAAGAGATAACTTTCCTGATGAGAGATTGTATTTCTATTCGGGATGAGTTGTGGGCTGATTATACTGGAGTGGGCCGAGCTACATTGGCCTATGGGTTTAGGTCGGATTGAGCTACAGTGATTTATTATAGCGACGAAAGTTGAGTTGGATTTCACATGTGATCCATATTTACTTGGATAGTATCACAAACAAAATCAAAACAATGGAATTTAAAAGCTTGTAAATGATGGGAAAGTTTTTTAAAAAAAAACATTTCTTAAAATATTTATGTATGCAAATTTCAAAATACTTCTTAAAATTATGAATTTTGATTTGGGCATTAATCAGGTGAGATAACTAAGCAGTATAAGAAATGTATTTTATATACATGACAATTTCCCATGCATATGTATACATATTGGCTTTCGTGTTTCTATTTTCGCTATTGAATAATACACAATTATTCTCCGAGTCATCTTTTTGGCTTTTGCAAGAAAAACACTAAATTCTTGATCTTTCTATGTCCAAGTTTCACCATCAATAGATGCCCATTAGAAGAGGGACCCTTTGTACTATTCTTCATAGAAGAAGTAAAAAAGAGGCCCATATCAAGGACATTACAGACAGTGTCCTAATAAGATTAATGGTATGGATTTTGTCGCCTCATATAATTCAAAATTCTCCTGTACATTTAAATATCCTCGTTGCCTCAAAACTGAAATTGGAAGTTACTTGCTTCAACTATCGCCTTGGAGATAATTTTAGTACCTCAAGAAAAGCTTGCTTGGAGGAAAACGTATGGCCCTTATCTGTGACATATTTAATTTAGGATCTTGTATATAAATTTAGAACACCAAATCTAATTATTGAACAAAAACAAATTGCGTATCTGTCTCCACGTTAAATCCCAAATTATTCTGAACCATAATTACGAACGCTGAAATTAAACCACTTGAAGAGTCAGAACGGTTGAAAACGAAAGCTAGGTCTTCCTCTCCTTGACCTTGTCAAAGACGGCTACAATGGACGTAGCAACTAGGGTTTTCTGTTATGAAAGCAGGAGAGGGGACCCAATCTATTTATAATAAATTTTAACAGGTCCACCTATCACAGGTCCATGTTAAAATAGGCCTACACTGACCGTCTTCCATATCGGCCCACAAAAGATGTCACAAGCCCATAACTCAATTGATCACATTTTAATCGGGCTTACCCCAAATCAATAAACTATATTATTCAGTCCATTTTATAAATAATTAAAATAGACTCAAAATTAATATTAGCTCACATAAAAAAAATTCCAACATTCTCCCACTTGGACAATACTAATTATGACGTTTTCATGTTTTAAGAAAGAAAATATTTTTGAAAATGACTCTTGGACTGAATACTTTAAACTCAAGTATGACCACACAATTTTAGAAAACATATAGTTTATTGATAAAGTGACATCTCAAACACAATCTTGTCCACATTAAATTATCAATATCGGATCATGACAGTAGTTATGTCCCTTATTGGCATAGTACCAATCCATAGTCACAAATATTGACAACTTAACCGACCTGGATTTCGATATGACAGTGTAACAAGAAAATAGAGTTCATATGTGATCAATACACTATTTTCTTATCAGTCCTCCAAACATTTCTCTTTCACAATTGCTCTAACGAGCAAGAGAAATTTACAAGGCTTCACAATAAGGCTGTTATTTCCATTTGGAAATACAATCACAAGGCCTTAGCCTTTGTTTCCAGAAACACAATTGGAAGCCAGCTCTACTTAAGATAATCACATCAGTCTTAAGCATATTAACTACAACTTATAGCATGCTATATATATAAAATGTGCACATACGTAAAACAAACAACTACAAAACACTCAACTCATATAAATAAATATGAATAAGCAATGTAGCAAAATTATTTAACTTGAACGTTCAATTACAAACACAAAACTCCCACTAACCAAACACATCAAAAGACTCCACAACACCCATATCACAAACATGTTTCTTAAAAACTATGGGTCTGAGTCCTTTGGTTGGAGGATCAGCTAGCATTAAATCAGTACTAACATACTGAATCTCAATGTCTCCTTTCTTTACTAAGTCTTTAACTGTAAGATATTTAATCTCCATATGCTTA
>CATIWR010192321.1:0-25942 GCA_949677035.1 Omphalea diandra
AAAAAAAAAAATTTAATTCAGAATCTTTTTAAAAATGTCTCTTCTAGCTCAATCAAAGATTAACAAAAATTTCATTCTAGCAAAAATTTTATTCTTTTTAGAACTCTTTCTCTCCGAAATATCATTATGTGAGGTTTGGATTTGAACATCTTGAGTAGTAGTTAAAGTTAATTTTTTTGAAACTCATTAATAAAGATTCTTTTTTTTCATCTATTTCTTTTAAATTCAATCTTTCCATAATGATTCAATAGTGGTTTATATCGAAAAGGAAATTTCAAAAACAATCAATTCATATTTATTATTTGAAAAAATCAAAGAGCTCAACTTTAATAATTAGTCTTTTTTGAATTGTCATTACGATGCTACAATTAATTTTACTTATTTGTATAAAATATTTTAGAATTGTAAGAGAAAATTTTATTTATATGCATAATTAGTTTTTTTTTTTTTTGAATTATCATTATGAGAATATATACATTGTCTAATCAGGGTAATTAAAATTTCTGGTTCTGTCATTGGCTCTATGGTCTGGTAATTCAGTTAATATTCGCTTTAACTACATTAGGATTATATGATCACATTTGGAAAGAGGTGGTGAAATTGCTGATCCTTATACAATGACGAACGGGAAAAATACAACAGTAACATGATTCTTACAGGAAAAATACAACAGTAACATGATTCTTACAAGGCCCTAATATACATACAAGATACAAATGTCTTGCTGCAGAGATACAGAATACTGAAAGAAAGTAAAGATCCGGAATAGAAGAAAGGTTTGATGCTCAATCATGTGGTTTATTCGGTTCCGTCAATCTTTTTCTTCAGTGCTTCAATATCTGTGGCTAGTTCCTTTCTGCTTGACTGAGAAAGTAAAAATGTGATTTTTTTAGCATTATGTTGGTCGTAGGCCCAAACTCATATGAAAGAGAATCTGGTTCTAGCTTTCGATTCTAATTTTCAAACTATTTAAAAATCTGATGAGTTGTAGACTAAACTAGTGTAGCTGCACGTGAAGCAATTTCAACCTAAGGTCATTTCCAGAGCTTATATAGGAATAGAAACTCTAGCAATAAGCCTTTTCTTATGGTTATGTTGCCTGCTTATTTGCTTCTTCTATATGACCTAAGACTTGCATAAGAGACTAAACTTAGAGCACGCCTAGAACATGCATACGGTATTCAGTTACCTTAAAGAGAAGGTATCTGTAGATAAACCATCCTGTGTATCCAAGGCCAACCAACTCCATGATCTTGGGCAGCTGGTGAAGGATAAGGATCAGAAAATTAAAGAATTTATAAAAAGCTTTCTAACTCCATGAAATAATTGTTTGAAAAATAAACCCACCAAAGGTACTGAGTTGATGGCTCCCACAACGATTGATGATAGCCAGACAGCAACGATTGCCCCACCTCCATAGAGAAACACCGTGGACTTGTTTTCAACTGCATCCCACTAGCAATGACAACCAACTTAAAATTATTTTACAGGCCAGTCATGGACGGAGAAAGCGAGACAAGAAAGCTAAGTACTATGCGTCTTTGTTTCTTACCTTTGCCTTTAAGTCTGTGAAAAGCTCACTAGTGTCCACAGTAGGTGATGTGTCTTCTGATGAAGAGGCTCTAATCTGATGGGGAGAAAACCTGCGAGACACTATTCGAAAAAGACCAGAAACCCAATTATAATTTGAGAACAAAGTCAAATTGACATAAAGCAGCAAGTAGTCACTTGTTCTGCTTAGTACTACGAATAATGGACACATCTATAGTATAACGAAGGGTTATGTGCAGAGAATCATCCCTAATGTATGCTGAATTTGGGTTCACTATAAAACAAAATTGAACCCCTTAAAAGCAAATGCCATATGAATTACCAAGAGCAACTCAATTTTTGATCAATTGAGATATATAGCAATCCCTCATGCTGCTAATTGGTGCTTGTAATTGGTTAAATCCACTACATTCCTCCTTAATTATATATCATCTGAAGTCTGCCATTTTAATAATCAATTAAACAAAACAAGTTGTCCTGTGCAAATGAGCTTTTGTTTAGTGATAGTAAAGCCAAGTTGCGAGTTCCAAAACTATTTGTTCTCATCTAAAAGGAAATAGAAACTTGTTTGGTTTGTCTTACCTGAGACTTGTTTGATGGAAGAACGGAAGGAGTTGGAGGACGAGCGAGGTGACAGGTAAGGCAAGGCAGAGCAGGGCGCTGTTCTGTTGGCCACCGGAATTAAGGCGGTGGTGGAAGAGGAAGGTGCCGCCGCATAAACCGTTGCTGCCATATGGATATATATGTGTGGCTGCCCAGACACTCTGCTCCTATCCTCTGTCCTTCACTTTGATCGGTTTTGTTTTAATTTTGATTATTATATATTTTTTTATTTTATTATTCTACAGTGTGTATATTAATTTATTTATCCCTTGATGATATACTTCTGACTCTCATTGTGCTAGTGACACGTGGAAAAGGCTGCGTTTTGATTGGCTCGTTCTCTATCGGCAATCCTCGTTTGAGGCGCGCTTTCTTTCCTTCGTATCACATCTGAAGAGTAGTGTTGTGGTGTATAGCAAGTCCATTCGTTTTCTGTTGCATTAGTTATCGGCATTCTAGGTGTTGAACCAGACTATGGCCACTAAGTTTGTAATTAACAGCAATAATCTATGATTAATTGGATCACAATAACTAAATTTGTATCTGTATCCAACAACTAAATGGTAGTTGGAATGAGTGCAGTTGGTGCATATTAGGAATATTAAAATAAAATTTCGATGGGATTGCTGGCTCATCGTTTCTACTTCCTGTGGTAATTGAGGATTATATGCACTTGAATGAAATATTAAACGTGGATTAGATTTAGATTTTTTTAATATTCTTTGTAGAACATAACTAAACCAATGATCAAAACCCAACTCTTGGAATTGGTAAGCAGCCAAAACTTTTGTTTTTTGGGATATGAATTTTTGCCTGCATTTAATTAAATCATCAACCATATTACGGCTTGGTTAACCAAAGTCTTTGTTGAAGACTCGGTGGTTTTTGGTTAGCTATGGACTTGGCAGTGGTTATAGCCAACCGCATAACATATTGTTTTAACAACAAACGCAAAAAGACCGTCCACATGTATCTCCCCAATAATAAATAAATAAAGTCCAACTCTACCTTCCCGCACATCGCACATATATATATATATATATATATCAACTCCCTTGCTGTATTTTCTCGTACCTCCCACTATTACAGCCGTGTGTCCTCTTATTCCTAGGAACTTCCAAACATATTACAACGATCCCATTTATGATCTATGATTTGAAGAACATTCAGAGTCTTCTTTCATTTTTTTTTTCTTTTTTAATTTTGCTAATAGAAAATTCAGAATCTTTTCTTTCGAAAGCACCACTGCCATTTGGCTTAAATGTGATTCGGTTTTTTACCTGCTGATCTAACATTGTCACTTTCTACCGATATTTAATTTCGCCTTCCTATTTACACCATTGCTTTGGTGCAATATCTTGATTCTTAAAAGAATCCTTTGTGGATCGTCTCATTTCATTATGTTCATCTATTCATTTTTCTTTATACCACCAAACCAAACCATTTTCACCTATTAACATTTCTATATACCTAGCGTTCTTTAATGGATGGAATTCAATTTCTCTGCATGTGCCCAACAATGTGAATCTTGAGGCTGGTTTTGAAGGGCATGATCTTGATGGGTTGTAAAGAAAGGAGAAGCTTTCATTTGCACATCATCATATTGATGTCGTTCTTCTTATCATTTTCCATGGTTCATGGCTCCATAAGAAGCTATGATCCTGAATCTTTAGATGCATCCATCCGCAATTACGCAATGAAAACACTAAAACGAGGACGTACAGGTACATGCGTAAACATTTCTCTCCCCTCTAATTTCTCTGGCATACAAGCCTCAGTTATTAGACTAAGGAGTGGTAGTTTATGGGAAAGAGGAGCCAATTTTAGTTCTTTTTTTAGTATCCCACCAAAAGTGACTGCATTCCCACATGTGAAGAGATTAGCTATTGTGTATCACAACTTGGGCAATTGGTCTTCTTCTTACTATAAAGTTGCTGGTTATTCTTTAGTTGCTCCTGTTGTAGGGTTCATGGCTTATGATGCCTCAAATTTAAGCACGTTAGGTAATCAGTCCCTCAAGTTTAGCATCTTTGGCGAACCCATCGTGGTCAGTTTTACCTATGTTGGGGAATTCAAAAATGGCAATGCAGAACTTAAATGTGTCAAGTTTTTTGATGGTGGGTTGGTCCAATTGAGGAACTTGACTCAGGGTTGTACATGTCTCACACGAGGAGATGGTCATTTTTCTATTGTTGTTCCAGTTGCAGAAACCAAGGAAAAGAAGCCTTGGGTATGTTGGGTGGTAGGATTTGGAGCTGGATTTATTGGACTAATTTTGGTGGTGGTGATTGTGGTCACCAGTTACAAACTAATGAGGAGTAAAACGATTAGAGAAATGGAGAGGGAATCTGATAGAGGTGTGCCATTTGATACCAAATGGATAGGAAGGAGTAAAATGCCTTCTGCTTCAATGTTAAGAACCCAACCATCCCTTGAGAATGGTGACATTCCTTGAGTTTTAGTTCTCTGTTTTTGTTGTTCATCTTATTTTAGTATCATTGTTGTTATCATTATCATTTCAAAAGAGCAAAAATTCATTACAGCTTTAAATTTTTGATTGATCATAGAAATCTTTGCAATTTGTAACATGTGCTCACATGTTCATGTCTTTTGTGTTCGCAATTTGATTGTTGAGGATCTCGTTGTCAATGTGTGTACTGTTACCGCTTATACGAAGGGTAAATTTCATCAATTGTTCTTGAGATTTGGTCTGATACATTTAATTATCGTTCCATAAAAAAATGTAAAGAAAAAAGTTAAGTTGCATGAAAAATGAGGTGACAACTGATGTCATTTTTTTAATTCAAGGCATTGACAGGCGGCTTGAAAAAGCCAATATATTTTTTGGTTTTCTTTCTCCACAGCTAAAGACACTTGCTCTCAACCTCTTGCAAATTCCTCAACTTTTTTAACCTATTTCTTCGGCAACTCGGAGGATATGAACCGTTCACCGTCCTCCATCGCGTTGGAGGAGTCATCGAACAGCCCAGATAAATCCAAACTGGAAGAGAAAGAGATGGTGTTGAACACGTTCATCATCATCGTAGAAGTTGATTTTCTTATATCCTTCTCCTTTCTTAAACCATGGGTCTTTTAAGATCTCATCGATGGTGATCCTGGTCTGGGGATTAATGTTGAGAAGCCAAGATAAGCAGCGTTTGAGATCGGGAGACATCCATTTGGGCAACGAAATTCCCCTGTGTAGAGAGTTTTATGTTTGGTGTTGTTTTCTTGTTTGTGGTTCTCACTCAAACGGTTTTACTAGGTTTTGTTTATGTGAAAGATTTTGTTTTTGGTTTTAGGTTCTTCAAATTATGATTCAAACATTAAAATATTTGGAATGATACATTTTTTTTTTTTTGTGACCCACCCATTTTGAAACGTCCACTTTTTCAGCCCCTGTCAAAACCAACATATAAATATCCATGCTGACCAAATAAACTCACCAAAAGTTGTTATCGTTACCTGATACCCATGACCAAATTGTTGTTGTTTTTGTTTTTTTTACTTAAGCCCCACATCACTGTCAAGAAACCCATAGCAATTAGCGATGGGGGTAGTAAAGTCTGCAATTGGGGATGCGGTGTTGACCTTGATATGGGTTTTCTGTTTTCCATGTTTGGATTGTTTACCAATTTGATAGCCACTGCTATTAATCAGACCAGTTTTTTGGCTTCTAATTTCATCACTATTGTTTTTGTTTTTGTGTTTGCTTTTGCGTTTGGTGTAATTGCTGAAGTGTTAGGTGGAACTAGTCCCATTGGTATGACTGCATTTTCTTATCATTTCATCAATAACACACACAGGATTTCCCCTGTTAATGTCATCTCAGCTCTCTGTGAATCTACTGGTGAGAAACATTTTGATTTGCTTGTTGGACAGTGGTGGCAAAGAGTGATGTGTGAGGAGGGAGGGAGGGTAGATTCTTGACCCAGTTGTCGCCGAAGTTTCTGAGTTCTAGTTGAAGACTGGTTTGAAGCTTGTGGTGTGAAGAGAGAGATGTAAATTCCACTAGGGGAGAGAGGAAAAAAATAAAGCTGATGTAATAATGTCACGTGTTTAAATTTTTCTTTTAAAAAAATTATGTCAGCGGACAAGTCATTTTTCAAACATGTATATGAGCAAAGGATTTTTGCTTTACGATTTTTTATTTACAGACAATTAAGCGTGTCAGGACAATAGTAATAATTGATGAAATAATTGGTGAAATTTACCCTAAATATGAATTGGGAATATTTAGGTAAGGAGGCAACCGGGCCATTCAAGTAAGTGGATAGTTACAAGAAAACACGAATTATATTCTTTCAAATAGAAAGACTGGTCCCTGAAGCCTTTAGCAGCTTATAAAAAAAGATATTAAATGTGGACATGTCCTGGTTGCCTGCTTACTTAGAGATATTTGGGACGATAACCGAACCAACAGGAAACTTTGTAAGCTACTAAACTAATCCATAGGGTGGAGATGACAGTGCTGAAGGGAAAAAGGAGGATGGGAATAAGAGCCATTGAGGATGGCGGTTGTAATAAGCTTGTTTGCTGCTTCCGTTGCATGAATCCCATCCCAGCTTACATAGTTGTTAGGGCCATCACAAGCTGATGCTGTCACATTCCTTCCATTAATCACTTTGGTATTTCCACAGTAAACTTTAGGATCAAAATTGTAGGCACCTCCCCCATGTCCACAACATGCTTTGACACCGTACTTGAGCCCTGCCCCGAAGATCAAACAAAAATTGGTAACAAAGTCTACGAAATAAAATTTGGGTAATGTAGACATATACCATGATAAGTGGGGTGCCGGAAGAGCTCCAGCATAACAGCATTGATGTCTACATATATGAGGGAAGCATTTGTTGTTAACTCTCTTGCTTCGCTTAGCTCCTGCTTCAACATTTTATTGTAGTGCGTTACTGCATTGTTGTAAGATATCAGGCAACCGAAAGTGTCGATGTCTCTGCGCTTGTGAGGAAGCTCTGCCAACAATGCAGGATAACACCCCACTGGTGCAAGATTCAGAACCAGAAACGTACGCCCTCCTAATGCATACAACTCCTTCGAAGTTCACGGAACAACATCAGCACAAAGTATATTTTGGATTGTCAAAAATAATTCATAAATAAAATTTTGTCTACATGTGTATAAATATATATACACTAAGTCACCAACCTGCTATACATATATTTATCAACCATTATCAGGTGTCATACACCAATATAAGTGTTGCCGTACATACAGCCATGAGAGTGTTAGTGTACACACACGCAGATACAGGAAAAGATACTCATCAACAAAACTCCGTACGATGTGGGAGTGTACTCACTTTGATAGTGGCAGCAATTTGCGCAACTACTTGTGGAAGATACTGCTTGACTCCACTTATACCAATAGCTGCTAAATTGGAAGTGAAATCATTCTGACCAATAAATAATGTATAGATAGATTTTCCAAAGATTTCTGGCGACGGAAGATGGGTTGATCCTAAGCAACAATATATTCAGATATATGATTAGTTCCAATACAGTTTTGCACTAAATAAATAAATGCTTGTTACATTACCTGTTTTAACGGTGGAGTGAAATTCGTCTACTTTAACTTTGAATTGTTTCATTTGGTTGAGCTGAATAGCAAGAGAAAATGGGCTGATCCCACTAACAAATAAGGAAGTGTTTGGCAAGAGCACTGTAGATGCCAATGTTGCAAAATTGGCCCCGTGTCTGTAATCTGATCCAACTGACTGTAGGTATGGGCTCAGAAATGGAAACCCTAAAGCTTGGGCTGCCCAGGGAAAGAAAAATAATCAGACCACTATGAGACAAAATACTTCAGTGTTGGACTGGTAAGACCAATGATGAAACAATCTTCTTCTGCTTTTTCTTAAAAAAAATAAAATAAAATAACTTAGAGAATTATATACACTTAATTAATTAGGCCGTGTTCGTACATGCACAATCCACTTTAGGAAAATTACAAGGACCCACATATGATTGGTGAAACTATCATGTATTTCTAATTTTCTATACTTCAGTTTAAACAGATAAATCAGAGGTTTAGAATTTTCAGTCGAAAGGGCAAAAACTATCGTCTTTAAGTACGTATTTGATGAAAGTGGAAAGATAAGAT
This sequence comes from Omphalea diandra, assembly GCA_949677035.1. Taxonomy (NCBI): domain Eukaryota; kingdom Viridiplantae; phylum Streptophyta; class Magnoliopsida; order Malpighiales; family Euphorbiaceae; genus Omphalea; species Omphalea diandra. The sequence goes on from CATIWR010192321.1 coordinate 8,275, forward strand.
CACATGTGGACATAATTGACATCTATCATTGTTAGGAACTGTGAATATTAGTCCAATATTTTCCAGCTTGGCACTTTGTCGTCTCATACGAATAATAAAAGATGAAGACAAGCGATCAACTCACCCTTTATTTTGCTAATCACTGCCTAAAACCCGCTTATGACAAAAAAAAAAACTAGCGACTAATATTTTACAATAACATTAAGGTCGTCGGCGCGAAAATAAACTGTGCTGAAAAAAGGTTTGATTACCTAAGAAATCAACAATTAGCCTGCCATCGGAAGCTCGACCTGCGGGCCTTTTGAAATAAGTCATGCCAAAGGGACCAGACTGCGCAGGAAATGCTGCCCAAAACCCACCAGTGTCGGAATTTGAGTCGCCGAAGTTGAAGATTGCTTCAAATTCACATTTGGACTGTCCTAATAAACTATTTGGCGTCGCCATCAATACTACAGAAACCACCAGGAGTTGCTGGAACTTCGCGGAAGATTTGGATAGCCAAATGCTCATTTTCTTAGTATGTACTGTTGGAACGATCAAACCAGGCCTATACTCATATAATTGTTGAAGTGAGTATATGGTTCCAAGCCAATTCACTCGCTGTTTGTGAATCTTTGATAATAACTGACACGTGGATGTATTTGCTAGATAAAGAAAGAAAACACCAATTCTCCTTTGCACCCACTGGATACATATGCATTCACATACTCTCTTAGGCTGTTTGTGTTCAGTGAATAAGGATACCAATTGGCTCCCAACTTACTTATGTTCCCTTCCAAGATACACCTGCTTAGTGCCAGATTCAGAAACCTTTATCAATGAGAATAAAATTTACATGTATCTTTCAAAAATAAAACTAATTTATATTAATAAAAATAAATAATATATATATTAATTAATGTCAAGTAGGTAAATATATTTATATATATATATATATATTGCTTAATCCATTATTAATGAGTTGATTATAAATTTTATACATTTCAATATTATAAAAGAAATTTTCAATGTTATTAAATTAAAAAGTTTACAATAAATTTTTTATTAAGTGATATAGAAGATATTCTTATAATTGTGAGGCCATGAATTCTAACTTTATATAAAATAAATTAACATAATAAAAAAAAATTCATAGGTGTAACTACATATTAGAAAACTTAAGAGTTAATAAATTAAACTGAAAGAGTTAAAGGATTATAAAATGAATATCTTTACAAAAAGATTTAAGGGTTGTTCTTTATTATTAAGATAATAAAAATGATCTAATTTCAATTAAGTTGTATAGTTTTGATTTAGATTAAATTAAAATTATAATAATAAAATACGGATAAAATTATTTAATATGAGTGAATTAACAAAACATAGTGAAAATTAAATAAAAGTTAATTAAATAAATAAAGAAATATTGAAGGATCAATTGGGCATTTGTCTCCATTGCTCCGTTGTAAACCCGCCCCAGCACCTGCTACTGAGTTGGGATTCCAGCGTCTTGTCAGGTCCACGGGAGTGGTTTGATGTCCCACCTCCTTTGTTGCTTAGTGCTTTGTATGTTGATGTTTCTGCTTAATGCAATTTGATTTGATTTCCCCAAAATCAAAAAAAAAAAAAAAAAATCGCCTTCTACAAAGAAATTAAGATCCAATGGTCCAAAGCCACTCACTTCAGCGAATTCAATCCAAACCTCTCTAAGCGAGTAGTTAGCATGTGGACGACAAATCTTGATGTGGTCCAGCTCTAAGCAAATATCCAAAGGAATGGACATGAATGTTTAAATTAGGAGACAGAATGACTTTTAACTTTTTTAAGTTTTTAAAAATCCTCTTTCATGTTATCGAATGATAATTTTATTTGGTTATTAAATAGATTAATACGTGTCTCTAAAAATTTGATATAAAATTCCACTTAAAAAGTCAAATGGTCACAAAAAAATTTTAAATTTATTTATTTACAAATATAAAAATTTATTTTTCATTATTTTTGTTAAAATTTTAACTTTAAATAATTCAATATAATTTAAGTTGATTTGTACTTTTTAAAAAAGTTTAAAGAGCTAATTGATTTTTTATTTGAAAATTAATCTAAAATATTTGTAATAATGTAATGACTATTTTAAATTAAAATAATCAACAAAATACAGATCAACAACTAAAAAGAAAAAAGTAATCAATAAATTGATTTATACAACAATTAAAATATAAATCAATAAAAAATAAATCAATAATTAATAAAAAATAAACTTCAAGTTTCAAAAACTCTATATATCCAAAACGTATAAACGTTTATATGTGATTTATAACATATTTATATAACGACTAAAATACAATCAACAAAAAATAAATTTCAAGTGTCAACGACTCATTATATCAAAAGCAAGTAAATGTTTATATATAATTTATAACATGTTTATAATTGATTTATATAACAATTAAAATATAATCAACAAATGATACATCAATAATCAACAAAAAATAAACTTTATATCATAACTAATTTATACAATGACTAAAATATAATCAATAAAAAATAAATTTCAAATTTCAATAATTCGTTATATTAAAACAAGTAAGTGTTTATATGTGGTTTACAACAATAATGTCACCTCAATTTTTTATATCTCAAAACACAATAATTACTACTATATACATTATGGTTGAAATTAATCAATAATAGCAATCTGAATCCACTGTACCTATACCTTCCAGTTTTGTTGTAGGAATATTGGGATCATTGTTACCATTTAAAGCACAATTCGATGTTTTAGATTTGAAGAGTTTTGCAATATGTAACTCTATTATTTTTTTTTATTGATCACTTGAATTTTAGAAACTCAACTAAATGCCTATTATAAAGAAAAAGAAAAAAATATCATTAAAATGCTAGAAATTAAATAAAGAAAAGGAAAAAATCAAACTGAAAACTTGTCATTTAACCCATTCCATTACATCAATCAAAATCAAAGAAAAATAAGATCCTTGACAAAAAAAACTATAAATATAAAAATAATAAACGAAAAAGAAAAAAAAGATGCATATGGAAGGAATGGTTAGCCATGAGACCTTGCTAGTATGGTTTGAAGAAGAGGAAGTTTGGTTGGTTGACTTTTGATAAACACTGGCAATAAAAGTTATTATTTGGGTTTGAAAGAGGGTCAAAGCTTGATATGATGTAGCAAATCTGGATGTTTGCGGAAAAAATAGCGAGACTTGATATGAATTTCTTGAGACAATGTTGCAGACGAGTCACATACTAAATGGACGAAACAAAGGAAAACTATAATTCTAATAATAATTGAAAGAAAAAAAAAATTTGTATAAAAGTAAAGTATATTAACAGTAAATATAAAAATAACTTTTATTAATAAATAAATTATAAATATTTTTATAAAAAAAAAAAAGAATGCATCATGTTATTATCCCACTGTCCAAATAGTTCTACGAGAACTTGGGCTACAAACCTATAAATTGGGTAACTTACAGCCACATGTATGATACAGATATCATATGGACAACATTCAAACAATGCGGCGAATAGATGGAATGTTGTAAGGCGCATATCCGTAAATACGATACTCTAACGGGGATAATGAGGGAACCATGCTATGCATTCTCATTTGACTACGATTCTAAAACTGCAAGGCTGAAAAAAACAATTATAAATTTAGCATATAAAATTTTAAAATTTTATATTTTAGTGTTTAGATAATTTTTGTATTCAATTAATTAATATAATATTTTCTTTAATTTAAACAAGTAAAATCTGTAATTTTATTATATTCATTTTATTTGATATTATATTTTTTATATTATTTCAATTAATTATGTATCTAAAATTTGAATATAAATTTTTTTCATTTTAAATATAAATTTTATTTATTTTTATTTATTTTATATATATATTTTTAAATAAATTTTATAGTAATAAAAATAAAATTTAAATTTAAAATAAAAAAATTATATATTTAAAATAAAAAAATTTTATATTATATATAATTAATTGAAATAATATACATAATTTAGTATTAAATCAAATGAATTTTCTTACAACAGCTATTGATAGTTTAAATTGACAAAATATATATATATAAAATAATTTAATCAATTTAAATATTTAACTAAATAAAATAAATATTAAAAATAAAAAATTCAGACAATATATCCTTAAAAAACTAAAAATTGCATTCGAACCCCACGTTCTTCAGGTCCACGTCATACTGAGACCCATTTCTGTTGGACAAGCAAACACGTCATGTTGTCGGTAGCGGTGCCTTGTCCGATTAAGCCTCATTCAAAAATTACAAGTTAAGATTCTTAAAAAGAGTGGCCACCACGTCAGATCCCTCAATCACATGTCCTTTTCTCAGATCACCGCAAAACGCGCATCATCGCCTATTTTGCCAACTAATCGACGGTCCACGTTTCATTTCTGACGTGGTTCTGACGCTGATGTCACACACCACCAGGCCCAGTCACATGCACGCTTTTAATATCCCATGCACTCTGTTTATCGTCACATTTTCAATTATTCACATAACAAAATGTGTATAACTTTTTTTAAAATTAAATAATAATCTTTTATTAACTCATACTCAAAAACATTATATAAATATTTATTAAAAAACTCAACACATAAAAAAATTTGCGAAAAATAAAAAGAATTCAGTGCCCTTCTCTCTCTCTGTTTGTCTTTGCTGATTCAATTTTTTTTTCCTTACTTAATCGTTAATTCGACTGCATGAGAAATTCATAATTTTTATTTTCTAAAATATATTTATCATATTTATGTTAAATAGGTCTATCATTAAAGCTGAGTTCGAATTTTTTTAGATCCTAAAAAATTTCAAATTTTTGTAAAAAAAAATTTGTTAATTTTCAATCAAGCTTAAGTTTTTTCCTCATATTAATAAATTATTAATATTGAATAATTGATAATTATTGATATTTAACAGTAAAATTTGTATCTAAATAGATTGTGTCGATATTGATTTTACAGGTTCAAATTTTGTTTCTTCAATAAAAATATATTTTTGAGTAATGTTTCATATGATTAGACTAAAATAATTTTGCATGGCTCATTTTTTTTGAGTGAAATTACTTAACATTATTTATATAAGAAAATCAAAAATTAATATATGATCATATTTGCTTTGTCTAGCTTTTTTTTTAAGAGTAATTTATCTAATGCTATAACGAATTTAAATCAATATTTTCACAAGTCAAACTCGAAACAATAATCTTATAAGCTAATAAAGTCATATCATCTAATATTTTAAATCTTTTATTATTTTGTTAGTATTGAATAAAGGAAATAATTAGATATAAAAATTAATTTGTTTCATTAATAAAACATTATAAATCTTGTGGTATTATATTTTTTGCATCATTAAATCAATATTGTTTATTTGATTAATCTATAGAACGAAAATGTTCCTGTGATATATATATATATATATATATATATATATAACTTTCATATTTAAATGGCAATGATCAATATTTTTAAACTTAAAATTTAAAAATAAATAACTATGGATAGAATGATAAGTATTTGTATAATTTATTTTAAATTTTAAAGTTTTATATATAATGAAATAATACAGTTTTTTTGCCTTAGTTCAAATTATTTAAATATTATGAAATAGTTTCAAATAAATATGAATTTTAAATTAAATTTTAAAAATCTTAATATAATTTAAATTTAAATTTAAAATTTTAATATATTTTTAAAGTTTAAATTAACTAGTGGTTATGATTTTGAAATTTCTTTTTTGAACTTAACTAAACTACATCTTTATCCAAAAAGAAAAAATATAAAATATGGTTGAAGTGATACAATTGTTTTTTTTTTTTAAATGTATAATTGCTATTGATTGTTTTTTCTCTCAAAAATGAACAATCCACGTCAAAAATGATAAAGGTGAGCAAATTTCCATTACGACTAAATTAGTTGACTGATTTCGATAAAATTATATGTATTTGATTTTATTTAACTGAATTATAAATTTTTACTTTATTTAATTTTTTTTGCCTCAATTTGTATTCAAAATAACCAAAAAAATAATCCAAGATTTTATGAAATTCAATATAAAATAGATGCCCCTATTTGCGATATTCGCCGCCCACCTCCCTTCTTTTGCGAACATTTTTTTCTTTTTCACTTTTATGTTTTCTCTTATTTTCAATATATATTTTGCTTTTAATGTGAGTTGCTGATTTCTTTTTCACATTGCTCTCTTTCTATATTTCCATTTTCATCCGTTTAATGTGGGATTTTTTCTACACATTCTCTAGCATGCAACTGCCAGAGCAAGGGTTTCGACCAAAAAAAATAACTACCGGAGCAAGGGGAAAGAAAAAGGTCTAGACTGTAGTTGATGCTGGTGATAAAATTAGAGATAACCCTAAAATTAAAGTTGAATAAAATCATATTAATTTTATTTAATCTAATTTACTTTGAATTTTTAGCGATTTTAGTTGGATTCAACAATAATTTTCTTTGAATTCAGTTTATATGGTTGGATTTGAATTGCACACATACTTAATGCTTGCCCTTATAGATAATTAGATGTACACTGTGAATGAGTGTATTTGCGCTACTCAACAATACCTCCTCGGAAATATGGTGGCATAATATAAAAAGATATCCTCATCAGTGTTTTTAAAATCCAACTAATTAATGAATCGATCAATTGATTAATTTGTGAATTAATCAATTCGATTATTTTGATTGATTTAATTTAATTAATTTAATAATAAATAAAATTTAAAATATTATTAAAATAATTTATAATAAAAATATTAAAAATATATGTAAATATACTTTTAACATATTTAAATATTGCAAAAACTCAATCAAATATAATCACGTTAGTGAATGATTCAATTTTTTATTTTATCGATTGTTATTCAATTCGATTTTTAAAATGCCGATAGTGACCCACCGCAGATTTTGGCTTAGAATACAAAGCGGTATACCAAATTTTGCACTCTGAGTAAAATAGAACATACCTCAAAAAAAGAAAAAAAAAAACCCAAGAACAATAATTTGGGTGAGACGTAGACGGCAACAGCCAATAAAGGTGGACCACGTGGATTCCTCCGTGTAAATTTGTCAAATGACACGCGGGCCATTTAAGATCTTCCCGAAAGTCTACGATGTGTGTGATATGTGAGCCGGCTACGCAACTTTCCTCACCTGCGGGGCCCACGCGCTCTGAGTCCGCATTTTACAGAGAAATCGGGAAGGCTGGCGGGGACCATTAGTCATGTACGTGTTAACACTAAGATTCTTTTTTAGCCCGGGCAGGCCTCGTTGGCACAGATGCGCCCTCATTTCCAGGTAGCGTGGCCTGTTTCCTGCCCGTGCGATTAAATCTATCCTTGACGCTGGATTAATTCTTGCCGAAATGGGTCCCCAGCATCTTTTTGATTTATCATATTTTATTAGACGTTCTCAGGCCAGGCGTACACGTGGGCCTCTGATGAGGTGACTTGGAAAAGTGGGTTTGAGAATTCATCAAGAGAAAAGAACGGTGAAGGTTGGTGATAGCGTGATATTGGAGTCAAAAATGGTGCGTCAGAGATTGGAGTGCCGTCCGCGTAGGAAAAAGTTGGCGAGATATCAAGTTTCATTCAATCCCCCCTGCAAATTTGCAATTCCCTTCTTTTTACCCTGCAACCCGCCCATCCTTTTTTTTTTTTTTTTTACAATAGTTTTTAAATTAAAATTTGATCTTGCGTTTAGAAGAATAATTGTTCAACCAAGAATATAGAATTTAATTTGATAAAAAATCATTTTTTTTATTTGAGGAAATAGACATTCGATAAAAAATCACATTTAATTTCATTAGACTATAAAGATAAATATTATGTCAATTTATTACTAATGTTAAAAATTTCATAAAGTAACTGAACTCCATATTAAAATTTCGCTATTTATCATTTTTAAGTATAAGAACTAGATATATTGAATAAGGCATATATAGGCTTTATCAAAATGAAAGAAAAATATTTGTCTATACTAACATATTTTGTTTTTTTATTTGAAAGCTATTGCAAATAATGAGAGAGAAAATTAGAGCGTTTTTAGCCTTTTCAAACCTCTTCACCCTACTTTGGAGAAAGAAAAGTTGAAATTTTTTATTTTTTCTCTATCTTTTTATTTTGAGGAAAAAAGTTATCATATAAATGCAATTAAACAAAATTTGAGATTTATTTTCTATTTCTTATTGAATATATAAGATACTAATTCATTTTTACTTTTATTGTTTTTCATTATTTGCTATTAATATAATTTATGATATTTATATTATTCTAATTAGTATATTTCTAATTAATAGTTGAGATTCAAAGTAATTTTTGACGATCATGTAAATGCAATAAATCATATTCACCATAATGTGAGATGATTTTAACTTATATGATGAATCATAAATTTATAATTAATTAACTAGTATAATTATTATCATATAATCGTTGTTTTATGTGAAAAACTCGAATATCTGTTTTATCTCCACAAATAATTATCTTAGTCAAACTAATTAGTCAGCACCATCTATTATATTACCTAATATAGACTAAAAGCCGGCTATAAAATGAGCAGTGTAAGCCATAACAATATAAAAATAAAAAGGTTTGATATTTCATTGATACTTTATAATATAATATGAATTGATTAAACAATAAATCATTAGAGTACTATCATTTCGTGAATTAAATCAAAATTATGCCTATACTTGATATCGATGATTAATATCATTAGTATAAACAATTAAAATAGTAATATAAGAAAAAGGCAATTATCTGCATTTTCAATTAAGACTGGCAAAATCATTGGACAAATTCAAATAAATAAAAATAAATTGAAAAATAATAAAAGGAAACAAAATGTAGATACTCCTTTGCTGGTCCGGTCATGCAAGTGAGCAATTGGGTTGTCAGTTGTCACTGGGTATTTGGCCAGTCATGGATTCAAAGGGCCTCTTCATTGTAGTTCAATCTCTCTCAACATTTTGAGTTCCTATATTTTAAGTAAAACAGACCACGCAAGCCAATAACGGCTGGAATAGGTTGGACCCTAACCCAAGACGCGTAGATCGAGTCATTTGATAACACGTGTACCAAAGAGGTGACGTTGGAATAAATAAATAGCAAGCGCGAAAATCAATGGGCCAGCGCAACAACCACCACGCATCCCGTGTATACGGTGTACGTATACACTTCTTCTATATAGGACACGTGTCTAGTGACGTGGATGTTACCTTGGCGCTCCCTCCTTCTCCTTTTTCTTCAACCTCCTCCCCCCCACACTCCCTCATCTGTTTCCTCTTTTTTTTTTGTGGAGAGCAAAAAATGCAGAACCTATGAAGTTACGGCTAGGGTTTCTGTTATGTAATTTCAGCTATAGCTAACAGTTGCTGCTAGCTGAAGGATTCACGTCTTCAACAGTTGTGAACGATAAGATTTTTCGTAAATTGAAGGTATATCAAACTTTTTTGTATGCAAAAATTTGGTTTGAGTTTTTCCTTTTTTGGGTTTAAGTGCTGTTTGTTGGTTAAAAAATGGTAGGAAAGTTAAAGAAACTAAAAGTCTGCATACATGTGGATACGAAATGTTCTAATATGTCGTTTTGAGTTTTCCAGAGTTGGTATAATCGAACTTCAGAAAGAAGAAAGGTTTCTGAATCCTTTTTTTTTTAATTTCATACGAAATTGGAAAATTATGTGAATATATAGAGTTTGTTTTCATTTCTCATATGAATTATTAATTAGCTTGCGATTTTCATATTTGTTGTTTTAAATCTTGAATTCAGATTTTAGAACCCTTCTTTCCTTTTTTTTTTTTTTTCCCCGTTGTCCCTTTAAATCTAATAAACGGGTAAAGTGGTCTAGTCATTAAGACGATGAAATCAATTAATCCCCTTTTCAGGGGGTATTTTTGTCATTCAGCTTCGGGATTATCCTGTGGAGAAATGTTTTGATGACACTTATCCACTTGGGTCTCTCACTTTCTTTCTATGCACTGGCGTATCAGAGAGACTTTAGTACCCTTACCCTTCAAAGTAGTCGCAGGCAGGCCTCCTTTCTTTCTTGGTTAGACAATACATAATTTGAGCAAATGAAACGGAAAACTTCAGCAACTTGACGAATTCTGTTGATATTAACGTCCGTTGTCAATTGATAATTAATCTTTTTATATGCGCTTCTAAATCTGATTTGTTAATATTATATATCTTAAGACTTTATGTATTGATTATATGATTTTTTAAGCAGTGGTTGATGCTCCCTCTTTGCAAAAAGCTGAATAATTCAATCTTTCTTTTAAAATTTTATTGAGCTCGTACTTAAAAACTGGTGAATCTTTATTAAGCATGATTAAGTCAGCTAGCTAGTGTTTATTTATGTATTTTGGTGTGGGTTGGGCTGTTTCCAAGTTTAACTAGACCTTTGCTCTGGGATTTAACAAATGCAACATTTGTTCTGCAAGGAGAAAAAATGCTGTGTCAGAATCAAGTCAAGATGTCGAGCAAAGGTTTAGTTTGAATGATTGCACGTCTTGATTCAATATCAATATCTGAATTCTGGTTTCCTTCAAACTTTTTGGTTTTTTCCCTGCGCTGATTCTGTCACCGTGCTTGTCAATACCACCTTGACATGTCTGCCTTTGGTGCAGGTGACTAAGTTTTCTCTACGGAGAAACGTAAAAACTTTGTGCATCATCGCCAAAATCATTTCAGGATTTCCATTTAGTGCTTGACTATGGGAAACAATGAAGAGGGAAAGTCTTCTAAGCCTGATAAATCATCCTCACTTGCACCCATGGTAAGGACAAGAGAGAAAAAAAATAACCCACCCCCACTTTCTCTCTTTCAGATAAACAAGTAGAAGATCTGTTCTTGTTTTGAGTTATTACTTGCATTTCAGGAGTGTTTTGTATCAGAAAACTTAATCAGATTTTTTGTTTCTGTGATTGACTTCTGAATTAGTGTCTGAATATTGATCAATACCTTCTGCATTGACAGGATCAGACCAATATTCATGTCTATCCTGATTGGGCGGCCATGCAGGTTATCTACTTGGTGCATGCATTTCTTTCCCATTTTATCTTTAGGATTCCTAAAACTAGCATTAAAATATACTGTATCATATTCATATAACTATTTATGGTGATTTTAAGTTGTTTTTGATGTATTTCAGGCATATTACGGCCCTCGAGTTGCTCTTCCGCCATACTACAATTCAGCAGTGGCATCTGGTCACGCCTCTCATCCATACATGTGGGGCCCACCACAGGTATTGCTTCTAATTCTCAGAGACCGTTATGTTTCTGTTTAAGATTTGCTACCATCTTTATGTTGCTTGTGTATATTGACATGCTAATAAAGTAAATCGAGGCTCGGGATAAACCTAACTTGTTAATTATTCCAGCCTATGATGCCACCTTATGGTGCACCTTATGCCACAGTCTACTCCCATGGAGGAGTTTATGCACATCCAGCAGTTCCAATTGTAAGTTTTTTTTTTATTTATTTATTTTTTCAATTTTTGTTGATCATTAGTCATAGTATGTGTTCTTATTGATTGCTATAGGTGCTTCACTTTGCTTTGCAGTTTACACCCTAGTGGTAGTATATTACTTACAAATCGTTTTCTTTAATCATTTTGTTTAAATGTAGGGGTCACATCCTCATGGTCCTGTTGTCCCGTCATCACCTACTGTAAGTGAAGCCTTGTTTTTGATATTTCCTTTTGTGCTCTTCCTACTACAGTTACATCTCCTGAATAATATTCATATTCATGAATATAATAAAAGCGAGCTGCATCTGTGTGAAAAATAGAAATTTGTTCATCTTTCCTATGCATTCATAAATTGATGCCGGATGTAACTCTACTGCAATAAAGCAGGCCGCTGCAACTTTTGCTGTAGAAACACGAACAAAGTCTACAGGAAATACAGATCGGGGTTTGATGAAGAAGTTGAAAGGATTTGATGGGCTTGCAATGTCAATAGGCAATGGTAGTAGTAATGCAGAGAATGCTGAGGGTGTGGACCAAAGGTTGTCTCAGAGGTTTGGAACTACCACTTTGGCTTTATGAGATTCTATTTTCTTAGTGACGTGCTTGAAGTGGGTTCTCTTAGTTGATCTATTTTTGCTAGTGGAACTATTAACTCATTTGACTATGTGAACAGTGTGGAGACTGAAGGTTCCAGTGAGGGAAGTGATGGGAATACAGCTGGGGTGAGACCTTTATAACTAAATGAGCATTTGTGAAAATTGTTGGTCTCTTACAGTTTGATTTTGAATTGCCAGATTTGCTAAATCCTAATTCAAGTCTTTGTGCTTCTTATTTCAGGAGAGGAAAAGGAGTCGGGAGGGAACATCAACTATTGGTATGGATCTACTCTCCAAGTACATGTCATATATGTATCCTTATTAAAAATAGGATTGATCTGGAAGCAGATTTTCGTAGCGTCAGTTCTATAAATGCTGTATGCAAAACTTTACCGCAATATCGGTTAATGGAATGGAATGACAAAGTTAGCCCATGTATTTCCAAAAGCAGTTCTCTCTGTGCAAATGGATGGTTGCCAATTATGGGATAAGCTGTGAGCATATGATGCTCTAGGTCTAGTAACTTGGCACAATTGAGTTATAAGTGATTTGCTTTGTCAGTTCTGGACATGTGGAGCTATGAAGTAAAATTAATATCTTGCTCTCTTGGCCAAAAAGTTAAGAGGGTGCAGTGAGGACCAACAAATTGATGAGCCTTGAGTTGTGACATTTAATTCAGAAATAAGGACACTGTGAGGGGTAATAAAGGTTGATGAGCCTTGAAGCATGGATGAGGAAACTGTTGTCCATAGTAATATTAGTTGCAGTACTTGTGCACAACCCATTTGATTGAACTGAAGAAGCTAGAGAATAAGAAACTTGGCTACCTATTAACTTTGATGGCTGAGAGTGGTACTGGGAGAGCATCTGATTGTACAGTGGCTGGATGTGGCTATGATGAGGGATTTAAAAACAACATGGTTTCATAAAATTACCTGTATGTTGCTGTTATTCATGGATTCTAACTTCATTGTTAAAAATTGGGCGCAAATTTGGCACTCTTGTACCAGTTTAATTAGGGAATATGTTAGCCTGTATGTCGCCTGCTCATTGACAAGAAATATGCTTGACCATTATATCAACAGGTGGAGAGATGAGAACTGAGACATTGGTGGGTTCTGTTCCTAATGGAGAGGTTAATGCATCTTCTGATAAGATGCTGGGTGGTGCTGTAGCTCCTGCTGGTGTTTCAGGAAAATCAGTGGGACTTGTAGTTTCGTCTAGCATGAGCACAGCATTGGAGCTCGGGAACCCTCCTGTGAATGCTGCTAAGACAAGTACAACTACTGTCCCACAACCTTGTCAAGTGCTGCCTGCTGAAGTCTGGATGCAGGTGTTGCATACTCATGGCATTCTTTTGTCTTTTAAACAATTTCTCCTCCAGATTCTCTTTTTTCCGACTTCTGCTTTAAGAAGCTTCGTCTGTTGTGAGAAGTAGGACATGCATTGTTTTAAGCATTTTCTTATTCGTGATTTCTTGTGGATTGTTTAGAATGAGCGGGAGCTGAAACGGGAGAGGAGGAAACAATCAAATCGAGAATCTGCTAGAAGGTCAAGATTGAGGAAGCAGGTAGAGAAAATATGAAACTACTGTTAGTTAGAACCTCTTTATTTCATGTTTTTACTTCTCTTATATTCATCCTATATAGGCCGAGACTGAAGAACTTGCCCATAAAGTCGAAGCTTTGACCTCTGAGAATTTGGCACTTAAATCAGAAATAACCCAATTGAGCGAAAAATCAGAGAAACTAAGGCTTGAGAATGCAGCATTGCTGGTGTGCCCTTGTAGTCTTATTTGTCTACTTTTTTACCTCATGAAACAATTAACTTGTTTTTTTCCCCTAGTTCTCTATTTTTGTTGTTAATACTTGAGGCGGTTCAATGTGCAGGAGAAGCTAAAAAATTCAGAGTTAGGACATTCACAAGAAATTGTTTTGAACAGCAGTGATGAGCAGAGGGCCTCAGCTGTTAGTACAGAGAACCTACTGTCAAGAGTTAACAATTCTGCATCTGTCGATCGAAACACAGGAGAAGAGGGTGAGCTGTATGAGAGGAACTCCAACTCCGGGGCCAAACTGCATCAACTCTTGGGTAGGGCAGATGCTGTTGCCGCTGGCTAATTTAGAAATTAGTTTATCTGAAGTCTCTGTTTATCTAAAATTTAGAAGCTAACATGTAGTTTTGGCAATATTATGAGCCCAAAATTACATCTAACAGCTATAGCAAAAGGGATAGAATGGTTGAAGATTGGTATTCGTTGGCAAAACTTTTAATCCTCTTGTGAGTTAGCTTTCTCTTGGCCTGGCTGATGTATTTTTGTCAATGTTCAGAGTGCTAGGATGTTCACTGCAAGATGTTGTAAATTATCAAATTGAGGAGAATTAGGGGGCGTAGTTTAGGGAAGTGGACTATTAATATGCATCTGCGCGTGTGATTTTTACTGATGTAGACATTTTATGATATATGCAAGAAGATTGGTTCTCGTTACTTATCTATGGGATAGTGGTTGCTAGTGCATTCATGAAGGTCCAAAATTAACTCGCAATGGGAATTTGCTTAAATGATATACAATTTTAGCTTGCAGCTAACAGTTGCTTCAAATGCTACTTGCTGTTGAGAGATGTCCTATGTATTTCGTACTTCGGCGTAGTATAGAATGATCAATACAAGAAATCATCAATTGTCAATATATTTATGTAAATAATTGCGCTGGTAGATTCTGTTCGATGGTGAAGGCCCACTGCATTTAGCATCTGTACTTTGTTTGTGACCACCTAAAAATCTGCGAGTAGACAGGTTATATGGTAAGAAATCCCCTTAATTGGGCTAGTGAAATACGATGGTTACGCAGGAAAGCAGGAGGAAAGAGTTCGTTTAAGAGGGAAAGAAGAATTCTGGTTTGTGCTAGAGCATTTTGTTTGGTGTGCCGGGAATCAGACATGTTTCAAGCAAGGTGCAGTGGCTATTGACAGTATTTGCTATAGTACGTTGGAGACTGTCAGATTAACGCTTCGAGGAATGTAGGTTGAGTAGTCTCTGCCTTGCGGTGTTGCTAGATAGCTTTCAATTTGTAATTATTCTGTGTAATATAGTTCTTTGATTCATTAAAAACAAAAAGAGGAAAATAAAATCTCTGAATGTCGATAAAGTTTCTGACAAATAAAAAACGAATCATCGTAATTTTGTTCTTTTTTCTAAAGAAGTTGACACATTTTCACAAATAGAAACAAAAAGACGAGAAATTTTAATATATATTGGATTCATTATAATATTTATTATCAACCCATTAATTATAATCTATTATATATTTGATAATTTCCTACTCTAGATAATAATTGTAATTTTCAAAATTATTATTTAATATAATTGTATAAAAACCTCGTATATAATCTGACGTGAACATAAGCTCATAAAAAATTTTTCAAGAAAAACTAATATATAAGTTTCTCAAGCACAGCCAACGAAGAATTCAATGGGCTGTTACAACCCAATGGTGATGAAGAAAAGTGAAGCCCATCAAAGATGGTATGCAGCGACCGCTAACTAGAAAGTTGAATGCAGTGCACGTGAAGGAGCAACTGGAGGTCCCCACAAGAAGGACTGCCCACATGATTCAAACCCGATCCCACAGCCGATGCGATGATTGTCGGCTTGTGACTGTTGTCTCCTTCTTGATCTGATCTAGGAAAACTTAAATAAATATATGCATTTCATAACATGATTGAATAATTATTTGATTTCTTCATATTTATTTCCTCGTTTGCTCGATAATTATAAACTAAAAACTTTTAATAATTTTTTTAAATAATTATTAATTTTTTTTATTTTTGATATATTTAATTAAATTATTTTTTACATTTTAAAATTATATTATAAATTTTTATAATTATCTCATTATAATAATAATTTTTTTATTAAATTTATATAAAATATTCATAAAACTCTTATTCCCATCTTAAATATTTATTTTCTATCTCAATTCGGTATTATTTTTATAAAAAATTTCACCATCTATCCTCTCTTTCCTCCTGTCTCCCACAAACCCCTAATCTCATTTGGTCAAAGTCAAAAACTTAAACCAAAAAAACTAAAAACAAGAGAGTCAAAAACCAAAACCGAAGCCTCACCCCATCATCCCCAACCCAATCCCCCCGCTGCCCCAGTTCACTGCGTATAGAAGAAATTTGCAGAAATTAGAAAGAAGGAATCCTCTACCACAATGGGCTTTGATTGAAAGATAATTAATTGTTGGTGAAAGGGCATCCGGTCTATAAGAGGTTTCTTCCATCTAATGGAGAAGTGGCTATTAAAAAGGTTTGAGAGGGCAAACGAAATTGATTGCGTGCGAAATTCTTTCACCACTGTTTGAAAGAATAGTGGGTTGTTTGCGGCACAAGAACTCGGTTCACCGTCAAGGAAGATTCTCCATGAGACTCTAGTCTGACGAGATTCATCGCAAGCTGTCTTGCTTCCTCTCCATTTTTCTTCTTCCCAATTTCTCATTTGCAAGGATCGAGACTTTGATCAACTCGTATTCCTGTCACCGTTTAAATCAGGATCTGATACATAAATATAGAACATCATTCATAATTAAGCGGAAGCAAAATTGCGTACCTGTCTCAGTGTGGAATTTCAAATTATTTTGAGTCATAATTACGAACGTTAAAATTAAACGACTTGAAGAATTTGTCTGAACAGTTAAAACAGAAACTAGGTATTCCTCTCATTGATCTTCTCAAAAACGGCTACAATAGACGTAGTAACTAGGATTTACATTATGAAGGTAGGAGAAGGGACGTAGCCTATTTATAATAAATTTTAACAGGCTCACCCATCACAGTTCCATGTTAAAATAGGCCTACACTGACCGTCTTCCATATTGGCCCACCAAATGTGTCACAAGCCCATAACTCAATTGATCACATTTTAATTGGGCTTACCCCAAATCAATAAACTATATTATTCAGTCCGTTTTATAAATGATTAAAACTAACCCATAATTAATATTAGCCCACATAAAAAAAAATTTCAACATTCTTCCACTTGGGCAATATTAATTATAGTGTTTTCATATTTTATGAAAGAAAATATTTTTGAAAACGACTCTCGGACTGAATACTTTAAACTCAAGTGTGGTCACACAATTTTTAGAAAATATATAGTTTATTGATAAAGTGACACCTCAAACACAATTCTGTCCACATTAAATTATCAATATTGGATCATGACAGTAGTTATGCCCTTTATTGACATAGTACCAATCCACAGTCACAAATATCGACAGCTTAACCGACCTGGATTCCGATATGGCAGTGTAACAAGAAAATAGCGCTCACGTGTGATCAATACACTATTTTCTTATCAGTCTTCTAAACATTTCTCTTTCACACATGCTCTAACGAGCAAGAGAAGTTTACAAAACTTCACAATAAGGCTGTTATTTCCATTTGGAAATACAATCATAATGTCTTAGCCTTTGTTTTCAGACACATAATTGGAAACCAGCTCTGCTTAAGATAATCACACTAGTTTTAAGCATATTAACCACAACTCATAGCAT
>CATIWR010192322.1:0-17001 GCA_949677035.1 Omphalea diandra
TTTTTTTTTAATATATTTTCCTTGCAGTTATAGGTCATCATTATATTAAGATTCTATGAACCCAAAATTACCATAAATAACTGATAAATTTATATAATTTAATATTTTACACAAAAATACTACAGATATATATCACCACAAAATTCACCCGTATTTTATTATTACCTACTAATCTTTTGCTTAGATGCTCAAAAAAAGAAACACTGCAAGGTCATATTGACGACAAGCGAAAGTCCAGAATTCTCCCTTTTATTCGAATTGCATCTTATGTGTTTGTTGTTGTTTTTGTCTAATTCACAAAGGGTTAGTTACTATTAGGGCTATCCACTATATCATTTGAACCGAAAATTTAAATCAAATTAATTTGATTTAATTCGATTCAATTTGATCAAATTTAAAAATCACTTTGATTTGGTTTTTTTTTTATTCAATATAATTTTGATTTTTTAAAATACCAAATAAAATAAATTTTTTACAAAAAATTTAAATAAATGATATAAATATAATTTTTTACTTAATAAAGTAAGTTTACTATATATATATAAATAAAATAAGTTTATGTGTATAAATAATTAAAATATTATAATTTATATTAAAAGTTCAAAAAATATTTTTTAAAAATTTTGATTTAAATCAAATTAAATCAATTAAACTAAACTAAGTTTGGTTTAGTTCGATTCAGTTTGATTTTTATAATTTAATTAATTCGCTTTTGTTGAAAATCAAACCAAATCGAACTAACTAAAGGACAACCCTAATTCCTATAACCTCTTTATGATTTACTATATTTAATCAAGTTGACAATCATTTTTCAACTTCATATAAAATTATTTCTCTCGTTTAATCGATTACATTAAAATGTCCTTCCATTAGCAATTCACTCTTTTTTTGTTTTGGTTATAAGAATAGAAGTAGAGCCTCAAATTAAGCTTCACAAAATTGATTATAAGTGACACCACCAGTAATGCTATATAATCCGTTATCCCACCACTTTTTCTTTCACTATTTCACAATACACTAGCAATTCATAAATAATAATAAAAAAATAGTTCAAAAGAAAAAATAATTGATGAGATGTCATAAATACAAGTTGAGTTGTAAGTGGAATAACAAAAGGCAAGTTATTTAGTATTTTCCTACCATGAAAGAATTAGAAATCACATTATTTCGAAGGAGAAATGAAATAATCGATATCAAGTTAATCCCAGAATTCGCAAGCCAATCCATTACAAAATTAGACTCCCTATACGCATGTTGAAGTTTCATCTCCTATTGTTAAGCGTAAGTTGTTGAATACTTAGCACTAACCTTTTATTTGCATTTATCACCAAATCCGTCCAGATACTCTTATTATCAGCTTTCACAATACCTTTCCTAAACCTTTATTTATTTATTTATTTATTTTTTTTCCCGAGCGAGCTTCAGATCCACAGAGATATCCCAAAGCTCAACAGCTGTCACAAAATAATAACTATAGTTTTCAATAATGACCATTACATAATGTAACGATAGTTAATGATGCAGCGTAAGACAATAAAAAACAATAATAATTAGGGTTTTTGAGAATAGAATATATTATTCATTGTCTTCAAAAGGCGAAACAGTAGCTTAAATACGCCTTATAATTTTAAATCACAAAAAAGGATGATTTTACCAAAAATGGTAAAATTGTAGAAACCACACCTAAATAAAGTCCTAATCAAATGAAACTTGGAACAAACGGCGGCCAAGACAAAATTTTCTACCAAAAATTTTAAACAAAACGAAAATTGTTAAAAATAGCAAGAATGCATTTTTCAATGCTTAAACAATGAAAAATTTGGATAAAAAGAAACGAACTTCACAGTCAAAAGTTGTGAATTTCGACCGATGAACTATTTTCAATCAAATAGTTTTTTTGCGCTCCTAACTATTCCAAACTAATAAAAATTATGAAATTATAAACTTTTTTTCCTTTCTCTTTCAATTTATTCAAATATTTCCACTATTGTTTCCACATCAGTTATGTAATATGCTATCAGATTATTTTTTACCATTATTCATATTAAATAATAGTAAAAAAAATTTTATTACCTATGATTGCCATCAAATAGCTTTCCGCTATTGTTTCCACATCAGTTATGTAATACGCTGTCAATCTATTTTTTACCATTATTCATATTAAATAATAGTCAAAAAAATTTTATTATCTATAATTGCCATAATGACTATTATATAACGGTAATGACCACTAGGATTGTGACTATTATATAACAGTAATGACCGCTAGGATTGTGTGGTGCTGCTTTTGTGACTATTATATAACAGTAATAATAATAATAATAAGAATGGTGACAGTTCATATTACGAAATTTAGATTTTCTAAACAAAAATAAATATCCATTTTTCCATTTAAATATAAAAATAATAAAGTAAAGATTTTTTTTTTGAAAGGCGTTTCTTTAATCTACATTTTAGTGTTGGTGGGATATAAAAATTATTTTTTATTAATTAATTTGATTGGGATCAAAATTTGAATTCAAAACTTTTTAATCTTAAAAAGATTTTAATACCACTAAACACTTAATGAATATTCAAAGATTAATTTTATCAAGAATAAAATTGATCATTTATAAAAAAAAATAAAAAAAGAATAAAATCGATAAGCTTAATCTTTTATTCTTTTCAATGACTCTTAATATTTGTGCCAAGGTCAGGACTATAATTGTGGGACGCGAGAGAGTATTATTTTTACTGCTTAACAACATGAATACGAATTTGTGCATTTTGCTATGCTATTAGTCAGGAATACTTTCGATCTCAGTGCATATTTGCCTCTCTTGAGCCTCTTTCAAATCCTTCCACCTAATTCAACCTTTAGATGATCAGATTGCGGTCCACAAATTGGACCCAATAATCCTAATGTTTTATAATAGGAGCGATTTCAAGGGTTTAGGAGCTATTGCTCTCTAGTTGCTTGCACCGATGTATGAAAACTCTCTGAAAAAGGTGTTTTTATGTTTTGGAAATATATTTTTTTTAGGAACGCATCAAATAGATTCAAAATGTTTCAGTTCATTTTTTCAATTTTATAAAAATTAAGAAATAGATTTCCACTTTAGATACGCATTT
This sequence comes from Omphalea diandra, assembly GCA_949677035.1. NCBI lineage: Eukaryota > Viridiplantae > Streptophyta > Magnoliopsida > Malpighiales > Euphorbiaceae > Omphalea > Omphalea diandra. Next base: position 3,112 of record CATIWR010192322.1, read on the forward strand.
CTATTATCTTTTAACTCTAGTGGAAGAGAGATCGATGTGTCTGCTATAGATTAAGAATCTATGTTTGATAAAGTTTGGAGGTAGCTTTTGGTATAATTTAATAATTATTTATTTTAATATTAATTATAAGCATATATAAAAGAAAATAATAGTTATAAATATGTCTATATTTTTTACATTTGCATATTTTCTCCATATTTAATTTTCTTCATTTTTTAAAAATATCGTTTCTTTTTATCTGTTTTCGCGTTTTCCGTTTTCGTACTATGTAGTTGCTTGCATCTAAGGAAAACAGATTGCTTCAAACAAGTTAGGTTTCAAAAAGTCTAACTAAGCTTGACTTCAATTGTATTTAGCACATCCATGGATTACTATCTAGTTGCTATTACCTTTTGAAGCAAAACAGATGACTGTTCTTTAAGCAAATCTAAAATTTCCTGATAGCCTAACATGGCCTTTCTTCGTTTTCTAACTCGAGTCAAATCGACTCGCCAACTTGCAAAGAGTAGGCTTGTACAAGCTCAGCTATGTGAGCTTGAGCAAACAAAATTGAAGTATTTGCAAAAATCAATTATGAGAAGACAAGAAAGTAATTGACGATATGTCAACACATGATCGTTTAACTGTTTTATATACAAATAAAGAAAAAACAAAAATAACTGATAACCAATTCTGTTGTAACCACGTAACTTCTCTCTACTACCCTGCTGATGCATGATGAAGAATGGTAGCTCAGCTTTAGCCACGTATACCAACAAGGCTCTTGATGTTTCTGTTGTCTAATACCTAATATATATATATATATATTGAAGCTACTGCCGAATACACAATTTGATTATGCGATATTTGAGCATTTTCCCTGTGACTAAATGAGAAGTTGGGCTAGCTTAGAATTGAAGGGCAACTCTTAGTTACTCAAATAATGCAGAACATTTTTGAAGAGAATATTTCTCTAAAAATGAAAGCAGCATAAGGGTAGATTTGGTAATATTTGTTTAGAGTTGATCATATCATATTGGAAAAAGAGTATAAAAATATATTCTAGTTGAGGGTGCTTTTGTTGTAACAAAAAAAATTACAACTTTAGGGTTTATTTGAATGTTCTATCAATTTGATAGAGTTTAATTTAATTATAATCCATTTCAAGATTTTTTTTGATAAATGACACCACATGTCACTTAACAAAATCATAATAATTTTGTCAGGTGCAGAATGGTATGTATGTTACATACACGTTATGTTAACAACGTGAAATCCAAGATCAGAGTATCAAACATCACAAAAGTAGCACCACACTATTTAAAATTTTTGTCTTTTTGCATAAATATTCAACGCACGCACACATAAACATAAACACCACACAAGTAAAAGACTATATTATTGCATAAATAAAAAACTATATTACTCTTACTTAAGACCAACGTATTTAATAAATGTTATTATATAAATAAAAAATTATATTATCCTTAGTTAATTATTTTCATAATTTATTGTACATTTTTAAAAAATAATTATTATGAAGGAAATAAAGAGTACAATTGAAAAAATCAATTAATGTTCATAAATAATTGTAAAATGTCAAATATTATAGAATGATAATTTTTTTTTAAAAAGACATCTAAGACAGAGGGAGTATAATACACTACCAAGTCAAGACTGTTTTCTGAAATTGGTATTACGCTATTGCAGTTACTCCAGCTTTTCAAAGTGTGATTTTAATATTTATCAAGGCAATATATTTGTCAATTATTGATTAAATAATTGTTGGGGCATGTAGATAGATTGCTGCTCTGTTTACTCCCGTGGTCATCAAAGTTGTGTACGTACCATCTGTTTTTGATGAGATGTTTGCAATTTTATTTTCTGGTTTAAAAAAGGCTGGAAAGTATGTTAGTATTACACCCGCCAGCAACAGACTTCATAAATACAAAATAAATTATATATGGCGTCGCCCGGATTCGAACCGGAGACCTTCAGTGTGTTAGACTGACGTGATAACCAACTACACCACGACACCCCTTTGTTTCTGACATCTGCTAGTACTAACTGACATACAATTGACTTGAACTCGAAGGCCCCCTACCGAACCCTGATTGGGATTATTAGCATGATCAGATGCTAATTAAATGGAATTAAAAAAAAAAAAAAAAAAGGTATTCATAACCCTTCCATTGCTCCTACTCCAAATTGAAAGAATCCTAATCTTTGGCCATCCGATAATTACTGAAATGTTTGAAAAATTATAAAAAATACTTATATTCATTTAGTTGTATAAAATTCTAAATATATATATATATAGGAGATGAATTTTTTCAATAGATTATATTCATTTAGTTGTATAAAATTCTAAATATATATAGGAGATGAATTTTTTCAATAGACTAAATTACTAGTAATTCTTATATTAATACCTTTTATTTAATTAAAAATATATTAAATTCCTAATATAAATATATAATTACAATTTTCAATTTTGTTTTTAATTAATTTCCTTGGACCTTTGAGTCTGTCATCATTGTATTAGAATTTTATTTATCTGATTTTTGTTTACAAGTTATGTAAACTAATAATATTAGCTGTGGTATTTGTATGATTAGATTTTTATGTTTTAAGATTTCAGACTATTCAAAAAATTTACTTTCTATCTATGATATAGGATATAGATATAAATACATATAACAGAATTTGAAATCCCACACTTAAGGTTAGAAGTCTATAATATCACCAAAAACTTCAATCATAATAGTAGATTAAGCAATAAAATCCACCAAAGCGTGGATTCGACTAACGAGTCTGATTTGATTTTCAAAATATTATTGAAAAAAAATAATTATTTTTATGTGCATGAATAGCTTCTTAGAGAATTTTTTTTAAAAAAAATTAAGTGCAGAGTAAATAATCATTTTTAAAAAAATTAAATATAAATTAAATGAAAAAAGAGAATGAAATTTAAAAATGAATTGCAAATTTCAAATCTGAAATTTATGAGCCTATTCATATAAGTAAAGAGTATATTTATGTATTAAAATTGTAAATGATATAATTACTTTAAGATTACAGAAATATTGAAAATTACTCTCTCAATTCAGATAGATTTTAAAGAAAAGTATGAAAAAAAAATATTTTGTAATTTGAACTTTTTACATCTATGAGGTTGTAAAATTTTTTATGATTAATTTCGTTAGTAACAATAACAGGTTCCATCCATTTGGGTATGACGTGGCACGTTAATTTTTTCAATATTTTTATTTGATATATTGTTGATGGCAAAAATAATAATTAAAAAATAATTTTAAATATAAAATGATAAAAAAAATTAATTAATGTTTTTTTAATAATTTATTGTATTAAAAAATAAATAAATTTTAAAATTATATAAATATAAATCTGCAAAATCAAAATTCTAAATCTCAAATACCATAAGATCAATCAAAATCAAACGATAAAAACCTGACAAGTTAAAAAAAAAAAGAAAAGAAAAATGAGATGAGTTTGAAACAAAGTACGACAATAGTATCTAAATCTTTTAATCGCTCATAATCAACTTTCCTATCATCTTCTTTCTTATCTCAAAATTTCCTAATTCTTAACATTTGCAACTTCCTTCTGTCTCATCTTGCTGCTAGCACACCCTCTTAATCATTAAAATCATCATCATCCATATCATCACCATCAACCCATGGAATAGCCACTTTGCTCCAGTCAATCATTGTCATCCTTCTCATTGTTATCAACCCAGTTAAATTAGATTTGCAGATTATGAGTTTAGTAAAAAAAAAAAAAAAAAAAGTAGAAAGAACTTTGATAAAGCTAGAGCTAGAATTATCCATAGGAGGGAGTGATACCATTTCTAAATCTGGTTGGTAGTACAAGATCTAGCATGTCTCCATCGTTGGATCCAAAGATAAAAATGTGAGATTCATACGTTGAAGCGGCAAAAAAAAAAAAAGAGGAGCAACTAAATAAAGGGTATATGCATACTAGTATACTTAACGCAAATATTTATAGTAACAATGGGATGTGATTAAAGACAAAAATTTTACAATGGGAAGTTAATATGAAAGAGCCAGAATGTAAGAAAAGCAAGATGGGTGGGGTTGGATCTGACCATATTCACGCAAACAATGTGAATCTTAACTTGGATATTGACCAAAATGATACTAGTCACAACACTGATACTTACTCGATGGTGTTAATGGGATAAATTTTTCAAAGATGGGTTTATTTAGGTTGATTTTGTGAGATTGATGAAGTTTTAATTTTAGGTTTCAATGATTTAAGAAAAGGATGATGACGAAAAAATGTTTAATGTTTAATTTTATTTTATTTTTATTATAAAATTTTTAGATATTTCAATTTTTTGAAATGAATTTTTTAAAATAGTTATGGGTCCTATAATATTCCAATTATATAAATTAATCTTTAACTAATATTTTACCACATCATCATACCATGTGTATATGTCATAGTACTAAAATATTAAAAGGACATCTAATAGAGTCACATCATACAAAATAAATGAAATTTATTTATTTAGTTAATTTTTATTAACGAAGACAATCACAAGTACTCTTTCGTCGTAAAAAAAATTCACAACCTTATAAATGCTACGAGTTCAAACCACTGAAATACTTTTTTGTACCATATTTTATCCATTTAATATTGTCCCTCTCAGAATTATTGATCCCAACCAAAAGGGTGCGTTAAGATCTAACTTTTTAGTCAGATTCATCAGCCAACATATTATAGAGTGAATTAGGGGCCCAAAATAATTGAGACCACTGGTTGGGAAGGGCCATAAGCTGAATCAGAACCTGCCGAACCCATGACCTAGGGCTACTCAATGTTTCCATTTTCAATATAAACTGCACTGTTTAGTTGCATTATTTGACCATACGGGACCTTAGGACCCTAGCCCATACAAAGGGTCAAGGGTCAATTACGAACCCCAAATTGGGACTTGGGACAGTTGACAGCACAACCACCAACCCCATTTCCGACTAAGTTCTCAACATTGTCCTTTTTTCTCTCTCTTGTAGGCAAAGAATTATCTTCTTGGTTGTAAGCCCTCTACCAGACTTAGACGTGGCTTAAAGAGTTATCTTCGACACACCATGTGTTGATCCTTTGAAGAATTATTTGTGCTGTGCCTTACCCATATGGGTATTCAACCATTTCATCAAGAATGCATGCACACGAAAATTTTGGATTTAGGGATTCTATGAATTGAGCTAACTTAGTTGAACCTTTGGTTGAGTCTTTCAGTAATACAGGATGGTCACATACACTTACATACAAGATATTTATTGGATTTGAAGTGTTTGTTCAATCTCACAGCAACCAGCAACATTAAGAACTAAACATATTTTAGACTAACTACATATCAAGCATTAACTAAATCACATCAGTTAGCCAGATTAGAAGCTACTCCAAAAAGCTATTTTAATCGTAGTATCTCTGACCGATTGGCATTCCGAGCCTATCCAAGCAACCGGATCCCGGATACGCTTTGCTGGTAAAGCTTGCATGCAGTGCAGAAGCCCTCTGGGCACTGCTTGATCTTGGTTCGCCGAATCCGTGAATTGGGTACCTCTTTCCTGAACTTGATCTCTCATATTGGAGTCTTTGTTTTGGAGCGCTAAGCGATCTCACTTTAGCCCGTGAAGATTCGGTATAAGACATGTAACTCGGGTAGTATTCTGAGTAGCCAGTAAGGAAGCTTGCTGAGCCATCACTCTTATTAGGAGTGAAGGGACTTCTCCTACAGCTACCTCCCCTTGATGATGCAGAGCAGAATTGAGGGCTATTTTCAGCAGTGCAAAAGGCAGCCTCGTCGTCAGGAGGAAATTTTAATGGACTTAAAGATTGAAGTTCACTAGATAATGGGCTTGGAACTGTTTGATGGGTTGTCGAATCTTTTGAAGCTGTGAAGCTATTACTATATTGATCTAAAGCCAAGTTTTGATTACAGTGAAAAAGATTTTTGCGTTTGGGAATGCAGTGGGGTTTTCCGGAATCAATTTCTAGTATCTTTTCACCCCTCTCATCATCCACAGTACCAGTTCTCGTCCAAGGCACTCTTTGCTCCCATGACCTTTCGTCCATCCGACGTTCTGACCAATTAACGTAAAAGCGCGCTTTGTCTACATCACCAATTGTTCTAGCATTAGATTTTGATCCGGTCCTCTGCATATTTAGTAATGTTGTCTCAGTCTTCAACAATTACATTTCAATAATGGCTAATTATCGATGAGAATGAGAAACAAGGATACCTTACGCATTGATGACAGTTCATATTTGCCACTCCCAAGTTGTATTGGGTGTTCAAATTTTTCGGGCGTAGGTGGACCCTGCAAATGGTTGAAAGATTAAACATGGTCACCAACACATTTATTGCTGCAAGTAACGCATGGACCCAAGGATCTTCAACAGAAGAATCTCAACGTAGATGCCAGCTTCAATTCAGGATTCAAAAATAAATGAATCTTAATGCATGAGGTACTTAAATAAATTCACTAGCAAAAAAGTTCAAGCAAAAAGATTCTACTAAATATTGGAGGGAGATTTGAACCTCACTTACAGTATGGTGAAAATGAGCAGACTTAGTACTTGCAAGTGAAGATTCAGAGATCTGTACACGTCCTGCCCGTGCTCGTGCCTGTGCTTTCAGTAACGCTTGCATTCGATGAAGCCACTCTGCCGTTCGCTTCCTCTCAATGTGCCCTCTGACCAGTGCTTGAAGCCTTACCAAAGCTTTTAAAGCTCGCAACGCTCTCCTTGCCTTAAAAGATAATGCATCAATAAATACTAAGCTTCCATGGACGACTTATAATCATATTACATTGCTTTGCTTCAATGCATTAATGACTGCAGAACTTTGAATCAGAATTTCTTGATGCCACTATAGAAGCACTCATTTCATTTATGTTCAGATTATCACCAACATAGCAAGCATCAACGAAAAGAAAATTAAATCACAACCCATGAATTATAATCTTAGGCTGAAGCTGATGCATTAAAATTTGCCAATTTAACTAGTCTGATTTAATTTAATAAATTCCTACTATGACACCCTTGTGTTTCTAGTAGAATAGAATTTCAATGGGGAGGACATTTTAAAATTATGGAGCCAAGGAAAACCAAGCCAGCACCAACTTGAAAATTGAAAAGAAAAAGGCTAGTGTGAAATGGATGGAGAAGACAACGACATCTCACCAGCCGCCCTGAGCCTCTGTCTATAACGTGTACAACAATTCTAATATTAAAATGACCCAACAAACCCCAACCTCACCTTCACCTAAAAAGTCGTTCATCAACATGGACATGCATCTGTTTCTTCCATTCGATCGGACCCACGAGAGATTATTAATACGTTGGGTGGGTGCACTAAAAATAATAATGCATTGCCTCTCTTTTCTTTTCTGTTAGATTAAGCTTTGGAAAATTGTTTAGAGGAAAAAGAAAATAAAGGGAAAATAAATTTTATTTTCTTTTATTTATTTTTTTTTCTTATGTTTGGATAAAAAAATGAAAGAGAGAAAATAAGTTTTATTTTATTTTATTTATTTTTTCTTTATATTTGAATAAATAAGAAAAAATAAATTTATTTTTCTTTTTCAATATAGAAATATAAAAAGTAAAAATATAAATTTATCATTATTTCTTTTAATTGTCATATTTTCACTCTATTTTGAAGGGAAAATAAAAATTATTTTCATTTCTCTTATTTATCTTTCATTTCTAAACAACATAAAATTACAATCAATCCTTATTTTTCCTACTTATTTTCCTTTCTCTCTTATATTACTTCAATCCAAACAACGGGTAAGTGATCATTGCAAATGAAACTTGGCCAGTGACTAAGATAATAATCTAATATCAAAAGGTTTCAAATTTAAATTTTATTTGAAGCAGTTTCTTTGAGGAGTTTAAAAATGTTTTTCTCTATTATTAATAATTAAAATATCTTGACTCTATAAAAGAAGATAACCACACAATACCGCCAAAAAAATGTACACAATACTGCCAAAAAAAAATGTAAGAGATCCATTCCATCATTTTTAACATAATTTTATTTAATTGGCTTATTGGCTTTTAAAATTTAAATTCTTTTGAATTTTGATAAAATTAATTAATTGTTTTAATTTTGAAAAAACTAGTTAAAATTAATTAAATTTTGACAAATTTAATCAAAATTTATATTGATCAAAATATAATAATATATCTCATGATGTGAAAAATTAATTGGTATGATTTTTTATAAAAAAATATTAAAATTAGTTAACATCAATTATCATTTTAATTAAATATTTTAACGTGTCGTATCATTTATTTTAATCAATTTGATTTCTGATTAATTTTGTCAAAATTAAAAAAATTAATTTTACCAATATTAGCTAAATTTGATAATTTTAATTTGAAAAACTCGAAAAAATTTGAATTTTAAATTTAGAAGTCAATAAAATTATTTAATTCCACATTATCATGAGCATTATTTTTCTACATTGGTCCAAAAGGAGCACTGTAAACCAAACGGTAGGTGAAAATAATTTCTGCATCAAGCAATAAGTTACTAAAGAATGAAGATTAATCAACACACTCACCGACATTGCCCCCACATTTATCACATAAATAGCAAAATTACATCAATAGCCCCATAATATTGCAATCCAACTGACGTAATTATCGAACAAAGATCTAACCCCTAAAGTACAAGGCAGAAATTCTGCCCATTAAATGTTGAAAAAACCATTATAACTAGAAATAGATTAAAAAAAATGCAAAATCTTTCTTTTGGGTCCACACGAGAAGATTCAGTTATACGAGGGGTAACCAGTATAAATATAAGAAATTTGTAAGGAACGGGAGGGAAATTTTGTAAAGATTGACGTTTTCAGAGAAACGACAATAGGGAACAACTCAGAGACGACACAAATGGGGAAACCGACATGGCGTTGGCATTGCATATGGAGAAAGTGGAAATAAGAAAAAGACGAAACCGTCGTTTCTCTAGGTTCTCATGTCATCCAGTCACAGAACAAACCTCGATTCTTGCAAAAACTAAATGTAGCAAGAAACAACAAGCTGGGCATCAATTTCTTTGGCTTCTGCTTCTGTTTAGTCATTATCTAGCATTGAAAATGATTTAAACGACTCTTAATGAGAAACGTAAAAGGTAAAACGACATTTGAATTCAACGTTTTGACAGTGGAAGAAGAACAACAGGACAGGAAGACACAGGGACACATGCTAACGCTTCAACCATATCGAAGTGGACCAGAGTGCTAATCCCGTAAATTACATGGAATCCCACGGCCAATTAAAATATTAATAATAACAAGGATATAACTAACCAAGTAGCCGCGAAACACGGCTTGTATCTTAACGGCCGCGAAATCTTCACGCCATCCATGGATTCCGTCGACACGTGCGTTCGCATTGACGTACCTTCCGCTACTCGTCAGCTTGAAAACCTCGGCTGCGGCGCCAACTGCTACAGCTTGCTTCTTAGAATCCTCCTTGTAGTTCGTGGACGGACTCTGAACCATGGCCTGGTGCCGGTGCTGGTAATGATCATGATCATGATCATGATGAGTTTCCGAAACGCCGGGTTTTACGTGGTCTTTCTCGCGGTATGATTTGACGAAGCTCCATCGTCGCTTGTTGTCCTTAGAGGAGGGGTTAGGGGATTGGTGGGAGGAAGGCGGGCCGGATCTTCTAAGGCCGAGAACGGCCCGGAACCATTTGGACGCTTTGCCCATCTGAGTTAAAGAGGGCGATGGCGTGCGTCTGAAGGAGAGAGAATGTGTAGTGTGTACAGCAAGTGAATTAACAGAGAGCAGTGAAGAGGGTGTTGATGTGTACATATAAGGAAGGAAAAGTATAGGTAGCGTGTCGCCTATGGCACCATGGATATATTTGGATATTTCTTTTTGTTTTTATTAAATATAGCATGTGAAGTTAGTCATTTTGGTTAGTTGTTATTCCTTATGTATTCATAAAATTAATTGCATTAAATATGTTTTGATAAATCATTATCGCACTTAATATTACTAATTTTTAGTGCATGTGCATCACAAATGATTAAAATAATTGTTAAATATATTAATTAACTAATTAATTTTATATCCTTATAATAAAAATAAATTATGTGAAATTATAAAAAATTAAAAAATTTAGAATACATATAAAATAAATTTTTTTTGTAAATATAGATTTTTAATAACAAGTGAATGAAAAGTAAATTTAAGCAATAATTAAAATGTCAAAATAATATTATTAATATTTTTATTTTAAAAATTTAATGTATAATAAATTTTTTCTGATAAATTATAAGAGAAATATTTTTTACAAACTACATTTTAGTGTAAATTTTTTTGTGCTTTCATTATTTTGTGAGATAACAAAAATATTTTATAATAAATATTTAAATTTCTCTAGATAATGCTACATATAATTATTTATGTAAACAAATATTATGTTGCAAATAAATTTCAATATTTAGTATTATATGATTTAAATTTTATTGGTAGATATAACAAAATAGATGTGTATTGTAAATTATTTTTCTTTTGAATTAAAAAAAAAATCTTTCATTTTTGGTTAGAGAGATAGAAATTATTGGTAAAAATACTCGTCTTTTGTATGTTGTCTCATGGTTATTTCAGTATATATGATATTTTCATAAAAGTTCTAACAAATAATTTTTATACCATTACATAAGCTATTTGTTGAACTTAAAATTAAATTATATTTATTTTAAATTTTTAAATATTTTTTAAAAAAATAATACTAACGTAAAAATAGAAATATCTTTATCACTAAAATATGATTATAGAAATTCGATCCAACTACAAGTCGACGGTTAGATTTTGACCTAACTCAAGTGGATGGACTATAGTTTTTATTAAGATCCACTAAAATTAAGGATATTAGTATTTTATTAGTTCAACACAAATCTAACATTTCATAAAAACGAAAAATGTTCAAATTAAAATTGGTTTAGATTTAGGCTCTATTTATTTTGTGAAAAAATAATTTGTACAAAAAAATATTTTTAAAAAACACATACACTTTTCTAGTGTTTGGAATACATTATAAAAAAATATTGATTTTCTTTTGATTTATAAAATTATAACAAAATTTAGATCATAAATATTTTATATTTATACTATACATTATTTAATATAAAGAAAAATACATTAAAATAAAAAAATTTGTGGATCTTACCTTTTACTAACGATGACCATCGGTCAATGATAAGCAATAACAAGTGTTAATAATAAAAAATAACTAATAATAATAAATATATGTATTTATATGATTTATTTTTTATTTGAATAAATTTATTAAAGTTTGAGAAATGATTTTTCTTTTTTAAAACAGAAGTCATTTTCTTGAAAAATGACTTAGAAGTTATTTAATAATCATATTAAATACTTAAAATTAAAATATTTAGCACTTTTTTTAAGATTGTTTTATAATAGTTTTTTCAAATTCTTAATATTTTAAGTGTGTTTGATAACATTTTTTGTTAAACACTTAATTTTAAAAAAACACTTAATCTGATAAGCAAAAATTTTTTACTTAATAGATTAAATAATATAAAAAATTTACTATTTTGATATATCTATTTATTATCACAATTTTTTTATTGATAAAGATATAATTAATAATTTAAAATATTTAAAATTAAATTATGTAATAATTTAGTGTAAAATATAGAGTTATCTTATCTAAAAATTTATCTTTTAGATTTTTTTTTAGAATTCAATATATATTCAACGATCATTAAGCTATTAGATTTTTTAATACTAAAACTATTCAGTTATTAAATTTTTAATATTGAAATTATTTAATACTTAATTTTCAATTTTGTCAAACGACACCTTAGTTTTCCACTTTATCAAAAAATCTTTTATATTGAACAATTTTTTTGAATGCACCAAACAAAAAAAAATGAAAAATATATAGAGAGGGGAAAAAAGATATGTGTCAAAACCTGATAAAAATATTGACCAAAAACTTCTATTTTTAACTATTATTTATATAGTATTCGAAGCTTTGAAATTTATAAAATCACTAAAATATTTAGCACATATTAATAAAAACCTATAATTTAACTATTAGATGAAAATTATACAATCTAAATAAATTGTGAGAAGTGTATTAATATATGATGGACAAGGAAAAATGATATATCAAAGGAAATGTAAACGATATAAAATATTTAATTAAATACATTATAGGAAAATTTTATATATTCTATCTTTAGAATGTAATCTTTCTATTCAATTAACTAAACATAATCTAAATTTGACATTTGGATTATGTTTCATTTCTTATTTTTTCAAATAGTACGGGGGAAAAATTATACTGGTAAGCACATCATAATTGGAATGATATGGTTCATCGACTGTAACTTTTCAGATCAAGTTTTCTTTATTTATACGTTAAATTCACTTCCCATGTGGAGGTCAGCACCACTGGTAAGTTGGCAACATATAATGCTACTTACCTGGGTTTCGAGTCCTAATTTTCACGTTTTAAAATGTCATAAAGGTTTGATATTTTTCTCTCCCATTAACTTGTCCATTATGATAAAAATCATTTTTATTGTCGTGCTTTCATCGACACTAATTACATGACACTGTTAATAAAATAAATAAATTTAAATTTGATAATCAACTTAGACTTGACTGATAGCTCATGACTAGATATTGACATTATTTAGTTCAAATTCAAAAGTTAAACTAAATCGTATCAATTTGAAAATTTGATTGAGTTTATTTGGTAATTCAGTTTGAAACTTTAAAAAATTATTTTTCTTCAATTCGATTTGATTTTCTAATTTTTTACATTTTAAAAAATAGAACTGAATTGAACTTTTAGTAAAACTATGTCATTTCATGTTTAGTAACACAAAACCTAATCTTCATCTTCTTCTTGTCATTCTTCACTCCGTCAGCCAATATCCTCACCTCACCCATTTCTGCCCTCTCTCTCTGCTTATTCACTCTGCCAAGCCAACCTTACCCTACTCTTTCTCTCTCTCTCTCGCTACTTCTTTACGTTGCCTGATCCTTATAGCACCTCTCTCATCTCTTCTCAGACGGTGCAATTCACAACTTTCTCGTGACATCTCTCTGCCAAGCCAACCACCACAAGTCGATTGTCACGAACGAACTCTAATTGCTCTAATTTCTTTGCAAATACATCATTTTTCTCTTCTTCTCTTCTAGGATTCGTTCTCTTTTTTCCTATTTTGTCAATTCAATGAGGTTCTGCTTATTTTGCTTCAATTTCAATTTTACTCCCTTGTAACAATTTTTATCCCAATTACATAGACAACTTTATTCATTTCATTTTTTAGTGTTTTGTTACTAACCTTCTTTTCATTTTTTTTTGTCAAGATAATCACGGAGTTAGAAGTTTTCATAATGTAGATGAGATTGTGCTTTAGAGCCTTGTGCTTGCTCGCCTTCCTTTCTCCTTAATGCATTTTATTTTTTATCTTTCTCAATTTTTCAAACGTCTCATTGTCATTCATCTTCTTATCAATCCAAATGCTTCAATTTATAATTTCAGGGTTTGTCTCTCCTTCTTTCTTTTTATATCTTATACTTCACACATCTGGATGCACATGCACTATATATTGTTTTGTTGTTTCTTGTATTTTCAGTAGGGGTGTAATCGGTATACCGCGAATACCGAAACCGCGAATTTTACCGATACCGCGAATACCGAAATCGAAAAATCATAATACCGATACCGAGTACCACGAAAACCGCCAAAACCGATACCGCTAAAATTATGCGGTATTCGCGGTATACCGAAACCGATACCGCTAAAAATGTACATTCCACATAACGGAAATGTACATTCCACATA
>CATIWR010192358.1:0-15440 GCA_949677035.1 Omphalea diandra
CTTGTTATAATATGCTTACAAGTGTAATTTTTAACCCTTTAGGATCAGAATTGAGGGGTTAGACATGAGGTCCTACAGAAGAAAGAGAGAGCTAAGGAATAAAGAAAGAAAGGAAAAAGAAGAAGAAGAAGAAGAAGGAGAGGAAGAAGAACGAGCTGCCTAGGAAAGAATCCTAAGGTTTTCTAATTATGGGACATTAGGTAAGTTAATTTATCTTCTTTTAACATGAAATTAACCGCTCATGACATGTTAATCATGCATGGTTAGTGAGAGTTATGGAGTATTTAAGATAGAACTCTTGGATGGAATTTGAAATTCAAGAGAACAAGAGATGATTGTGTTGATTTTGCTATTAGAGCAGAATTTTGTACCCATGATTTCATAACCCTAGAAGAAAAATTAGGGAAAGTACAAAACATAAAAGTTGTAGCTTGATGTCTCATATAAATTCTATGAAGCAATTTTGCTTGATTTTGTGTGTGTGAGGAGATATGGCTCCTTCATTAGGGCTAGTTCACAACCAACTGAAATGACCTCGATCTTTCTATTTCTTATATTTTGATGGCTTTATGTTATGATTTTGACAAATTGAAAAACATGAAATTTGTAGCTTTATATGCCCTATAAATACCTGTAAATCAGTTTTGATTTATTTGTTGTGTGAAAAGAGATATGGCTCATTAATTGGAAGTGGCTCTGTACCCGGATGAAACCTTAACTTTCTTTTAATTCTATTTTCCAAGAATTTGATAGCCATAGATTCATAATTTGATGATGGTCCAAACTTTAAATTTGTATATTTATGTCTAATCTACATTCCTATAAAATATTTTTGCCAAATCTAGTATGGTTGTTGAGATATTATCCCTTCATCATGACTATTTGTCAACATGTTACAAACCTGCTCACCCTGAGATTTGGTCCTTTGTTTAGGTGACTTTATAGAATGAATTAGACAATGAGTAAAACATAAAAAAATGTTCCTTTATATGTTTGTAACTGTTGGTAGATTATTATTGAAATTGGATTTGTACAATTTGAGAGACACCCAAGAATATAAGACCTACTCAGACTGAGATGACATTGCAATAGGGCAAAATTCAAAAAATCACCACATTTTCTGTGTGTCTGATATTGGCTTAAAATTTGAATATATGTTGTATCATTATGTGTCTAGTTTGTTTGAAAAAAAGAATCAAGTAATTTGGATGAGTATATATGGAGTTATTACTATGAGAGTATAGTAAGCTCAGGCTACCATATAAGGAAAATATGGATAAACACTAGGTCCACTTACATGAATCATGCCATAGTTGCATAACAAGATGAAAATCTTACTTTATCATCATGGATTGATTTGGTATATTAAAATAGGTCCTTGGGGCATTGAAGATAATAGTGGGATAAGTCAGGACCATCCACAGCTTAATAAGCTTAAAGGAGGAGGTAAGTAAATAGCTAATGGTACTATATGTGTGATTGGTTAAATGCCATGAACATATACTCAATGGATTGAAATGTTGTTTAATGTGATGATATTGAGGAATACATTGATGAAAAGATTATTATACTCTTGATTTATTTATTTTCAGGAAACTTTGATAAATTATGACTTGGGAATGAGAGTACGTGGTGATATGAGCTGCCAAAGTTTGGGTGTTGTTATTAGGCATTATATTGCTGAAATTTTGGTGGATTTAAAGTTGATTTGTTGAAAGAATAATACTTGATGTTGTTGGCAAGTAACACTATTCATAGGCTGCGTGGCAATAAAATATAACAGCCTGTATGGCAATGATATCTATAGTCTGTGTGACAATAAAATATAATAACCTGTGTGATAATAACATTCAATAGCATGTGTGGCAATGATATATATAGCCTGTGCGACAATAAAATATAACAACCTATATGGCAATAACATTTGATAGCCTGTACAGCAATAAAATATAATAGTCTGTGTGGCAATAACATTCGATAGCTTGTGTGGCAATGATATCTATAGCCTGTGTAGCAATGATATTTATAGCATGTGTGACAATAATATTTATAGCCTATATGATAACAAAAAATGAAAGCCTTTATGGCAGTGATATTGATAGTCTATGTGGCATTTAAGAGTAAAAACTCTTTATTTTGTGCATGGATATGATGATGAGTTATTAATATTTAAATGTTTGTCATGTTATTTGAGATTAAAGTATCGTTATACATTTACTTGCTGAGTATGCATCCTAACTCTTTTGCATTAAATTTTATTTCAGGAATAGTAGACTAAAGATTGCGTCCAGTTACATTTCAAAGTTGTCGTTTAGCAGTCTAATAGAGTTTGGGCCAGTATACAGTCTATTAGTATTTTAGTTTGTTTAACCCAGTATACTTTGTTATAAATAGTTATTATGTTATGAACAAGAGACATAGTGTAAAAAAAAATAATTGAAATCAAGTCTTTTAATGATAATAGATAGACTAAGAGAATTTTAATGATTAGTAAATGGGATGTCACATCTAAACACTTAATAATATGCATATTTGACACTTTAACTTTTGCATATTCAATCTAGATTTTCAAAAGTCAAAATGGAAGAGAATGTTGAACTAGGTTGGTCAAACCTGTCTTTTGATCTTAACAATATAGATTGAAAGGTTTGTTAAACCAAGCCTTATTTTTATGATCACAAACACATTTAAGAGCTAATCTTTGTCTAAGTTATTTGTGCTAATTATTGCACGTACATCAATTCATTAAACCATGATGATTGGAGAAAGAGTGATGATTGGAAACTTTAAGTATTAAAAGAGTAAAGATCAAGTAAACTAAGCTTGACAGTCTAATGGGTGTTGCTATAATTCAACAGGCATTGTGACTCTAACAATGAGCTTCGAAGGAACTCAATAGGCACTGGAATATCAGCCAAGCATGAGCAAAGTCTTTTGGATCTCACAACAAGTGTTGTCCTCTATTACAATAGTCATTGGATAACTCAAACACATAAACTACGCACATTGAACTTCACAATGGGCATTGCAATTTCACAATAGGCATGGTTCTTGATTTCTTAATAGGCATTGCATGTTTTGTAATAGGCATTGGACTAAGTGACTTAAATTGAGCAAAACTCTCGATATCTCAAAATAGGCATTGGATCCTACACATGAGCATTGAAAAAGCTCCTTAGATTGAACTAAAGTTTCTAAACCCTCTAACGAGGCACTCTTAATAATACAATAGGCATTAAGGACATTCAATAGGCATTAGAAGGTCACCAACAACCATTGTTATACTATTGAAGATCTTGGAAAACAAAGCATCAAGTTCACACCTTTTTGGAAATCTACAATGAGCATTGTTCATATCTCAATAAGGGGTTGATATTGAAGTCCAACAGGCATTGAAAATATCCAACAACCATTAAAGTTAGTTGAATAAACAAATGAAAAAGTCAAATGACAAACGATGAGACAAACTTCTCTTTAACGGCTAGTCGCAGTAGGCATTTTGTTCTTACTAATAACCGTTGAAGTTATATTTTTCTTGACAACCATCTATTTTCATGAAATCAATGGTGGTTGATGACTCAACAATAGGCATGGAGAATTTCCAACAGGCGTTGAGTGTCTACATTTGTAATATAAAGTGACAAATTTCTGTTTAATGGCTAGTTATTTGTTTTAATCTATAAAAGTATATGCTCTAAATAGTTTTTAAAGCTTGGAAGAGTTATCTTCAAAACAGTTTTTGAAGAACAATCTTTCTATATATTCTCTTATTACTTTTATTTGCCCTTGAGCACCAAGAAAGGGGTTGAATTGATGGGAAATTTAAAAATTGGAGGGAAGATAATGAAAGATGGATATAGAAGAAGTAGGATAAGAGATGGAGACACGATATTTTATAGTGGTTCAGGTGTTAACTAAACCTAGGTCCACTCCCTAATTATTCACAATTGGGTATTCTGCTAATACTAAATGGTGTTTCCAAGCTCACATCAAACTTGTACACTTTGTGTTTTATGGTTCACACATAACCTTACAACTTGTGTTTCAAGGCTTACATAAAAACCTCTCAAGTGTTTTCGTAAAGGCTCACACTTAACCTATTACAAGAATTTTACAACTAGGCTAACTCTCAAACCCAATTACAATGGTGTTTAATACTTACACCCAATAATACCAACTCACATATAAGAATTAAAAATGAGAAACAAAATTGCAAAAGTTTGGCTATATTCAATGTTATTCTTTTGTATTCATGTTTGTTTGGTGGAGTATTTATAGGCAATAATCACCAAAGAGATACTACAAAGAAACTATGTCCAAATCTTTAACACATGCTAGGCAAATCTTGCATTAAATGTCTGTCAGACAAATTTTACGATCGTGACTGGTCATTCACGATTGTGATTTCTCTTTTTGCACTAAATTTACCGAAATTGTAATAGAAAACCGCATTTGTATATAATGGTTAGTCCACATGGCATGCTATCATTGGCTTTCTAAGAAAAATAATTGTTATATTTTTCCAACCAAACAAAAGTCATGGTCATGATTTTTTTTCTCTTAGACACGATTGTCATCGCGAATTTGTCTATTTGATAAGAAGTTATTTCATTAAGTCGCGGTTTAGAAGACTTTTTCACCTTCGCGAACTTTGATATGCTAACGACCCTCCCGGATACTTGGCAAGCTCTAGTTATGGACTTGGTTCCCTCCAAGCAACTCCAAAAGGTGTAGTCATGATTATGGATGCCATGGTTACCGTGAATCTAACTGTTTGAACTTTATAATTTTTTTTGGCAAGATTATGGCTACAATTTTCTTCGTGAATTCATCTAAACCAAATTCATTCATTCCTTTTGCAATATTACAGTTGTGAATTAGAGGTTTTTGATCGCGAATTAGGATGTCTTTCACAATACTTGAGACTTAGACTCTTGTTCAACTTTCAATGCAAACCTATGTAAAAAAATGCAAAATCAACACTTAAAATTGATGTTAAATATCAATATACATTGTCAAGACCAAAAGAAAGTTTTGACTTAGGTTTGACCAATCTAGTCCAACAACTCTCAATTGGATCAAGTAAACTTTGTGAGTGTACTTTAAAGTATTTTATTGCTTGAGTGAAAGAGTTATCCTCATCTTTAAAGTTGTATTTTGTTTAAGGAAACCCTTGGTTATGAGAACTTAAAAACCATACTTTATGAAACGTTTAAGGTAGTACTTGAAAACTACTTTCGAATACAGTTTTAGTAGCACCTGTAAGTCTACTTGTAACGGCATGGTAATGCCCAAAAACACCTGTTGCAAAGGTAGTTGATAACACCTTAAGCTATCTTGATAATAAAGGATCTAGTGGGAATACTAGAGGAGATGACGTAGGTAAGTTGTGTCGGACCTTTATAAATCTTGTGTCTTGATTCTTCATTCCATTTGGCACTTATTTTTTATTTTAATTAGTTATAATTGCCCTATTTAACTCCCCTTCTAGGGCACCAAGAGATAATAATATTCTAATGCCAAGTTTTAAAGTTAATATTATAGAAATCAAGTTAGGAACTTATTGAAAGTTGAATGGAAGTGATTAGAGTTAAAAAGCTTAAATTATGGAAAGTGTCTATTAAGTTGTGACCATGACTTAGAGGTCATGATCGCTACTCAAAGAAAATTGAGGACCAAATCATCTAGAAGGATTCACCGTCAGCATCGCGATGAAGGTCGAAACCACTACCTTCAAACTTGGTTGTAGGGATTCTAGACATTTAACTAAGTAAAGCCACATGTTAAGAAGACTAGTGGAGATTCAAACATTGCAACGACAACTAAAGTTTAATGACTGCAACTCTAAAGCATAGTTTGATTTATAGTGACAATACTGGCCAACCTCCCAACATCAAAACTGTTACTTTCAATAAGCTATAGAGGGATCAAATGGCTAGTTTTTTAAAAGAAACAATACCAGAGTGACATGCGTAACTAACCATTAGACACATTTGAAGATCTCAATAGCAACTGAACGAAATCTAGAGAAAAAAGCATAGCACAACGATAACTTATTGTAGCGACTACGATCTCAGTCAAACAAACATTAAATGTAAGATTTTGCCATCAACTTTGGAGATTTGGAAATAGTTTTTTTTTATAACGACTTTTTGATGGTAGGAACTTATAAATACTCTAGCAAATGGCATTAAATGTAAGAGAATGGTAATTTATTATGGTCAAACTCTTGTAAATTTAATTCTCAACTCTCTATTCTTAATTTGTTTGTCCTTAAGTTGTAAAGGTTAGGTGTTAGCCATTAAACATCATTGGATATGGGTTTCGGAGTGATCCTTATTCTTGTTTAAGTTAAGCCTTAGGAAAACACTTGTAAAGGTTATTTGTTTGCCTTCAAAAATAAATTGTATAAGTTAGGTGTGAGTTTGTAAAATACTATTGAATGATAGTGAAATACCCAATTAGAGAATTGGAGAGTGGACATAGGGTTTGTTAACACTCGAACCACTATAAATTCTTTATGTCTACTCTTCTCCTACACTTTCTTAAATTTAAAATTTCCAACCACCCTTCTTAGTGCACAAGGGCCAATAAATATCAATGGATGTATCCATTTGAAAGGTACCCTCATAAGTTAAAAAAAAAATAATATGGAAAATAAATCTCAGGTTGAAAGTTCGATATACAATGCATGTTTAGTTGAAGAAATTTAGCTTTTTGTGTGCACTACTTTGAGCCCCACGGTCATACACGACATCAAAAAGTCCTTAAAATAATGAAGAATTTAGAGGAAATTATGAAGAATATGATGGGATGCTTAGTGTATTCAAACTTGTAGATCACCCATTAAAGGGTTTAAGATAAGAATGTTGATGGATAAAGAATATCATGCTATGCACACTTACATTCTATTCAACTATGAGGAAGTACCACCTTTTATTGAGCAAACTAGTAGACAAAAAAAAAAAAAAAAAGGGTTTTAGCAACCATAGAAAGCGGTGTTTAAATGGTCAGTGACCACATTAGCTACCACTTCCTATGGTCGCCAAACCATTTGTTGCTAACTCATTAGTGATCACATTTTTCATGTGGTCTAAAAAATAAAGACTGTATTAGTGATCACTTAATGTGGTTTTTATTTAGCAATCACATAATGCGGTAGCTAAATCTTCTCTCCTTGGTTGCTAAGCGCTAAATATAAGAGACTACAAATGATCATTTAGAGACCAAATAGAGACCATATAATGTGATCGCTATATGGAGACCACATAATATAGTTGCTAAATATTCTCACCATGGTTAATATTTAGAGACCATATTATATGGTCTCTATCTTGTGATCACCATTTAGAAATCACAAATGATGGTATTTAAATGATTTTTTTTTTATTTTGGATTTTTATTTATATTTTAAAATTTATATTTAATATTTTTAAAATATTAATACCGTAGTTACATTTAATAGTACGTTATTTATATAATTAATTTTTTATTTTGAAAAATTATATATAAAATTAGAATTAACATATAATCAAAATTATTCTATTAGAAAGAAATAATAATATACCATTCCATTCAAATTAAACATATATTATATCCAAGTCAAATTACATCTAAATAAAATATATATCACCTCAAAAACAATTGAAAAAATGAAAACACAATTATAATCTCAAGATTAAAAATATTATTTTGGATCTATGTTCTTCGCTTTCTCTTGTTCCTTCTCCTTCAGTGTTTCATTCTCCTTTTGTAAAGCATATTGAAAAGAGATGCACACACAAAATTATTATTATGCTAATTATCTCACTCATATCTTTGCACTTAATCACTTCCATTGACATTTGGCAGAACCTCCTTCATAAGCATGTTATGGTGATCTTTCCTCTTATTGGCAATTGGAGATGTTTGACTCTTAGTCCAAGCAGGTATAACAATAAGGGAAATTCAGGTCAACTGCCTACCCATCATCACTATTTGCAACTCCTCTGTAACACAATATACTACATAAAAATAACTATAGCAACCATTTTATATAAAGTTTGACAAGGAACTTATCCACTATTATTAAACCTTACGATGATCTTAACTGAAAATCATCCATGTTTAATGGGTGTGATATATTATGCAATCTAATATCTTATGAAGTATCCATATGCATGATAACTCCAAGCAATAACATATAAGTTAAATGCCAAAGGGAACAACATACTTGATCCAGACAGATGACAATATACTGATATATGTAGCAACAACAAAAATATTTTGTCATTCAATTCTTAGCGTCGACTAAAGTGTTTATTTGTACTTGGATGTGCAAGGTATCTTATATTTGAAAACAAAAATAGGCCACTCATTTCATCTGAGCTACACGATCATTCATAAAGATCAATAAAAATATACCTCAAAACTGGCCAAATCCAATGAGACATAAACACCCTCTTGCTTTGTAATTCGAATAGTTGATTGAATAACTTCTATATTGAAAATTTCATGTCATTAACAGCCACTATAACAAAAATACGATTAGCAATTATTAATATTACCAGCCTTAAATGATTAAGCAAGTTTATGCTATTAGTTATATCTAATGTTAAATGTAACTTTCATCTGAAAATATGATACAGCCTCACATGGCACTCTCTTTTGTCACACCATCCATCATGAGCTAATATCACCAGACAAGCGAACAGTACATAATTGGCACCCCAAGAAGACTGAAAAACCAATCTAATATACACCAACCAAACCAACATGGTAAGATGATTGGATTGAGGATGATGAGAAGAGTCCTTGTCTGGTGCAAGAAAGGCCACATGTCTATCAATCCGAGAAGTGATTTTACAGCAAAAGACACCATTAGATCTCTGTGGGATGACTTGAGGGTCTCTTACTCTCACGTATCTAAGCCTCTTTTTATCCCCCACAGCAAGAAAAAATCTGCCTCTAATGCTTTATTAGCTCTTTGGTTTTTCTCCTCTTTCTCCATATCTGTAATAATAACACCACCACCACAACCAATGCACAAGTGAAAATCAGAGATTTTATAAAACTTAAGGTGAAGCAATGAAGAAGAGGAGTTGATTAAGAAAATCCAAAAGTAAGAATTACATAAAGTTAAAGACTCTAGAGATATCTTGGTTTGCCTGCCATCGAAAAAAGACATAGGTTTGGGTCTAGGAGACCAAGAGCTAAGATGGAAAGAAACTGGGAGGTTTTATGGTTAAAATATGAGTTGATATAGAAAACCCACAAGTTGAAAATCATAGAACCTTCAAATCTGTCTATGAGAAGATAAAAAAGAACAAATTTTTAAGGAGATGAATTTCTTTCTCTATATTCAATAAAGTGGTAGAATGACAAATATAGGCAGAAAAAACTTGGAGTTGGCGATGATTGAGAAGTTATACCTAAGATCTATGAATATAAAAGAGAAATCATATCGTGTCTGCAATTTAAAAGGAGTGATCTGTTAACAAACATTGAAAAAGAGATATATCATACCATAAGATAAAAAATGCATGAAAAAGTCCTTCAATAAATTTGACTCTTTGCATGAGAAAACAAGTAAAATCCAATAAACAAAAGAGAAATATCATATCATGAGATCTCGACATCTCGAGCGCTCCAAATCCAAGCCAAACCCAGTTGAAAACAAAATCTCGGAAACAAATACAAGATTAAAAATCAAGAAATCAAACCACCATCTACCTACGGATCAGCTCGATTTAGAGATGGGGATCAACTTCACTTCAACAGATTAGCTTGATTAGTTTTCCTTACCATTCATGCCTGTCGATTTCGTGAATGGATCTGGCCAAAATGCAAATGGGGATTTGAGGCATGAGAGATTTGGGGATATTCGGTGAATGAGTGAGGAATGACTTTCTGAATTAGTAGAGATATAGGGAATGAGGAATAAGTGAGGATCGAGTGCCGAATTGGGCATTTGGGGAATGAGTGAGGAAATTGGGGATCAGCTCGAAATGTCCATAAAGCAACTCATTGCAACCACAATTAGAGTGACAGCTGTGTGCGTACATGAGATAGCGACCACTCTTATAGTTGTCGCTAAACAGGAGATCTATTATATTAGAATATTAACTAATATATTAAATATAATAAAAATTTATACTAATATTAATTAATATATTACATATAACTAATGCATTACATATAATTAATCAATATAAATAACCTATTATATTAAAATATCATTGTTGGCTTTTGAGTATCAAGAAGAAAGTTGAATTGGTGGGAAATTTAAAATTTTGAGGGAATAATTTGATGGGGTAGAAATAGAAGATGTAGAAGAAAAGTTGAAGACACAAGATTTTTAAATTAGTTCGGGTGTTAATGAACCCTACGTCTACTTCTCAATTTATCTAATTGGGTGTTCTATTATCACTAAATGATGTTTTCAAGCTCACACCAAACTTTTACACTTTATATTTTATGACTCACACATAACCTTACAATTTATGTTTCAAGGTTTACACACAACCTCTTAAGTGTTTTCTCAAAGGGTTACACTTAACTTATATAAGAGTTTTATAATTAGGCTAACTCTCAAACCTAACACTTAACCTATATAAGAGTTTTATAACTAAACTAACTCTCAAACCTAAAACACTGATGTTTAATGCTCATACTTAATAATACCCACTCACATATAAGAATTAAAGGTTAAGAAACAAAATTGCAAGAGTTTTGTTATATTCAATGTTATTCTCTCGCATTCAACTCCATTTGGTGGAGTATTTATAGATAACAATTATAAAAAAGACATTACATATAAACTATGACTAAATCTTCAAGTTGTACTAGACATATCTTATATTAAATGTTTGTCAGAAAAATTTTACGGTCATGACTGGTTATTCACAGTCATGATTTCTCTTCTTACACAAAAATTGCTAAAATTGTGATAGATAATCATGTTTGTATCTAACAGCTAATCCACATGGTACACTATCATTAGGGTTCCAAGAAAAATTGTCGTTATGTTCTTCGAATCAAACAAAAGTTGTAGTCGCGATTTATTTTCTTCTTAGGCGCAATGGCCACTACGAATCCTTATGTTTAATAAGGAGATGTTGCTTCTTCAAGTTGCGATCTCGACTAATATTTCACCCTCGCGAATTTCAATATACCAACAGCTCTTGGGACACTTTACATGCTCTAGTTAAAGATTTAATTCCCTCTAGGCAAGAGTCGAGCTCGTGACTTTCATCGTAAATTCTTCTATGTCATTTTTATCACTTTTATGGCAAAATCATGGTTGCGAAATCATCTAACTCAACTTTATCCATTCTTCTTGTAAGATGGCAATCACGAATTTAAAGTTCATCACCACAAATTAGAAGACCTTTCACAAGACTTGAGACTTAGACTCTCATTCAACTTCCAATGCAAACCTTTCTAAAAATCTGCAAAATCAACACTTAAAAGTTGATGTTGGAACATATCAATCTCTATTGTCAATATCAAAAGAGAGTTTTGATTTAAATTTGACCAATCTAGTCCAACAATCATAAACATATTATTATACAATTATATAATTTAATTAAATATATTAAAATATATTTATATAAATAAATATAATTATAATATAATTAAATATATTAAAATATAATTATATATAAATTTTTTTTAAAAAAATTATAATATAATTATGTAATTATAATTAAATAAATATATTACAATGTAAGAAAATATAATTACATAATTTTAGCTACTACTAAATGTGAAGAAAGTTATCACACTTAACTACAACAATCACATTTTAGCAACCACTAAGTTTAGTGATAACTAAAATTATATATTATATATTAATATTGTTTAATTAAATATATTAAAATAATTATATAAATTGAATATATTAAATCAAATTTATATACTTAAATAATTAAATATAATTATAATCTAATTACATATATTAAAATATATTTTAGGTAATTATTTAATTCAATATAATTATAATATAATTAAATATATTACAATATATTTATATTATATAATTAAAATATAATTATATATTAATATTTTAAAATAATATATTATTATATAATTAACTTAATTAAATATACTAAAATATATTTATATCAATAAATGTAATTATAATATAACTAAATATATCAAAATATAATTATATATAAAATAATAACATAAATATATTATATATAATTATAATTAAACAAATATATTATAATATAAGTAAATATAATTATAGTTACCACTAAGCTTAATGGAGCTAAAATTTGATCAAAGTAATCACATTTTAGTCTCCACATGATATATGATTGCTAAGTGTGATAACTTTCACATTTTAGCTACTATTAAATTTATTTCCGACTAAAATTATATAATTATATCTTAAAATGTTAAAATAAATATATTATACTATAATTATGTGGTTTAATTAGATATTTTTATACAATTATTAAATAAATATATTTATACAATTATATAACTAAATTTTTGATATATATTTATATAATTACATATTAAAATAAATATATCATAATATAATTATATAATTTAATTACATAGATTAAAATATATTTATATAATTATATAATTACTTATAATTAAATATATAACAATATGTTTATATAATTATATAATTAAATATGATTATAAATATAATTAAACATTAAAATATAATTGTATAATTATATTTTAATATTTTAAAATAAATATATTATTATACAATTATATAATATAATTAAATATATTTATATAAATAAATATCATTGTAATATAACTAAATATTTTAAAATAAATTATATAAGTATATATAAAAATAATAAAATAGATATATTATAATATAATTATATAATTATAATTAAATAAATATATTATTATATAATGTTAGCTACCACTGAATTTAGTGGTAGCGAAAATATGATGCAACAAACACACCTTTGCGACCACATGACTTGTGGTTGCTAAACATGATGACCCCATCACATTTTAGCTACCGCTACATTTAGTGGTAACTAAAAAATGATAAAAAAAAAAAATCATCATATTTAGTGACCATTAAGATCGTAATAGCTAAACTATGATGATTTTACGACATTTTATCAACCCCTATGATTGTTGTTGCTAATTAAAGACCATGATATTAGCTATACTTGATGCTAGTTTGTGGCACCAAATATAGAGACCACTTTTGTGGTTAAAGTGGTAGCTAAATCCTCTGCCTTACTTTTCCTTTGAAATTTGCAACCATTTAGAGACCACTTACTATGATATTTATATGTTTGACTTAGATGTGGCCGCTAGTTGGCCATAAAGTAGTAGCTATTTTCATTTTTTATAAACTCGACTCTAAATGATAATAAAATGGTCGTTAAGTGGTAGCTAAATAGCAACCACATTTGTATGGTAGCTAATTATGGTCTATAAATCAATATTTTCTTGTAGTGAGTATTCATCTTGATTTCTATTTAACAATGGTAATATCAAATTGCACGTGTATATACTTATGTTGTTTTGTTCATATACTATGAAGGATTCACATGTCAGGGTTATGACAAAGTCACCTAATAATTATTGACAAACAGTTTGATGCGTATATGGTGAATGATTTTGCAGTTTGGTTTAATTAATATGTGCGTATATAAAATGCATGATAACCTTGTATTTTCAAGTGCATGTAACATGATTTAATGTTAAATAACTAATTTAATATACATTGTAGGGACATAATTGATCAAATAATATTATCAATATTTTCATCAAGGATTTGGCAAAAGGTCTAATTACGCACTATAAAGTCACATAATGGATATTATGTCAATGATTACAAATTTCACTTTAGAGCACATGATTTCAATAAAAGCAACTAATAATAATAGGGTTTGCATAAAGAACACAAATTATGGTGCTGACAAGAATGACTACTATGGTCAATTAATTGAAGGTGTTGAGTTAGCATACCTTACATTGCTATACAAGAGAGTTATTTTATTCAATTGCGAGTGGTTTGATCTTAGACCAGATGTTAGTATGATAGTTTACAAGTAATACAAACTTATTTATATAAAAAGAGATTCAATAAGTATGAACCACTTATCTTCACTTCACAAGTAACATAAGTGTATTATGTCGCATATCTTAGCTTAAAACGGGACAAGAATAATAGTGGGCTATTTGCAAAATAAAAACTAGATTTGTAGTGGAAGTTTTGGCTATTAATAGTGAACCTTTTCAAGATGATGACATAGAGATTCATGAAATTGACCTTCAGGTTGAAGATCAAAGAATGACTTAAATGATCCAACTGGTTCTTTTATTAACATTTATAATAGTCAAAATAAAGACATTGCATCAAAAAATGAAGAATTAGATGATGATGATGATGATAATAAGGTTGATAATGTTAATTTACCTAACTTTGATAGTCATTAGAGGTAGTTTTATCACAACTCAATTCATAATATTTATATTGTAATGCTTGAATATAGGTGGTTGTTTAAGCATACATATATACATATTTCATAGGATATGAAAGATTGATCAATATTATAGGAGTTCATCAGGGTAAGGAACCATACAAGGTACTAGCTAAGGCTGAGACGATAGGCACGCTTCTTCATCACCTTATGTACCATTATCTGATTAGCCCACTTCATCACTTTCGGTTCCACCATATGGAGCAACAATTTTACATCTTTTGCTTATGATACTTCTATTGCATTGACAGATGATACTTCTATTGCATCAATAAATGATCTTTCTTATTATAAATGGACTAAGATACAAGTCATTGGTATGAGGTATGTTGTTCTAATAATCTCATCCTATATATATGTTTACATTAATAAATATATTTAGCTATGTTTGTAACATCCCTATCTCTATTCATTGGCATTATCACATGAATATATATATTCATTGCACAAATGATATGAAATCTCACATGAACATATGCACAGGATAAATAATCATTTAGACATGTGAATTGTAAAAACACGACAATGACAATGGCACCGTTGCATTTGGGATACTTGAACATATATGCAGTGTTGGCATAGTTATATGACAAATTATTTCATGTTATGTGCATGTTATAGTATCATAAATAATGGTGTTTTAGAGCTTAATTAAAAGTATAAGGAGCATCTAGGAATTAGGAGATGGATGGAAGTGCTTAAGGAGTGAAGAAGAGGGACTAAAAAAGGAAAAGTAACCTTCCAACCAATGGAAATGAAATACCATGATTTTATATTATTATAATAAGTTTATATCTGCTAATTAGGGTCAAAATTGAGTGGTAAACCGTGGGTTATAGCAGAAACAAAGAGAGAGAAGAAGAAGAACAAGAAAAAGAAGAAGAGAGGAAGAAGAGTGAGCTGCCTAAGGTTTTCCAATTTTGGGACAACAGGTAAGTAAATTTATCTTCTTCTCAACTGGAATTAACCTCTCATGAC
>CATIWR010192400.1:0-37396 GCA_949677035.1 Omphalea diandra
TTATATAATGGCCAGCAAAATCAAATGTCACTTGAATCGCATGAAATCCCGGGAGCAGTGTTTGCCTTGCATGGTCACGACACAAAAATTAATCTATTGCACTTGCACTTGCATAGTCAATTGTTATACTTGTAATATATCATGATGATATTCTTATATTGGTTGTGCCATAAGAATTTGATTATTGTTTTTATTCACTAAGTCGCTACTCACTAAATCGCAATTATATTTTTCAAATACCAAAGAATAGGGATTGGACACTTTGGTGCTTAGAGTTTTGCATTGAGACACATAGACCACAGTTCGTCAATTGAATTCCAACTCTCTCTCTCCTTGTGTCATGTACATACATGTAGAGAGGAACTAGTTATGGTCACTAGTCTTGACATTAATAACATATATATACATTAAATATATGTTTGAATGTGTATGTATGATGAATAAAACCTTTATGCATATGTATTTTCGGACATGGATGCTATGAATTTTATAAATGAAAATGGTCGTTACTTGTCCTGGATGGCCTTTATCTTGTCTGGGTCTACTTTGATACCCATTTTCACCTACCACATGTCACAATAACTTGTCAGATGTAATTCCAAACACACACTTTTAACCTTAAGTTATACTCTTTAACTCTATTTGAGAACTTCTCCAAGGCTTCAAAATGTCCTTCCCTTGTCTTAGACTTTGCCATCATATCATCCATGTATACCTCTATATCATTTTGGTTCAAGTCATAAAATAAAGCTATTGCTATCCACTAGTATGTTGCTATCGCATTCTTTTATCCAAATAGCGTCACCTTATAGTAATATGTTCTCCACGCTGTGATAAAAGTGATCTTTATCATGCCAGTGATTGCCATAAGGATATAATTGTAACTCAAGAACTTGTCCATGAAGGAATACATAATACACATTGTAGCACTATTGACTAACACATCAATATAAGGTAAAGGGAAGTCATCCTTTGAGCAAGCCATATTCATGTCCTTATAATCCATGCACATCCTCACTCTTCCATGCTTTTTTGACACCAACGCTATATTGGCTAACTATTGAGTGTAATCTACTATTTTCAGGAACTTAGCATTCAATTGCTTTGTAACTTGTTTTTTGACAAGCTGAGTCCACTCAAGTCTCATGCTCTGAAGCTTTTGCTTTATCAGTCTTATATGCAGATAAGTTAGAATTCTATGTTCAGTAACACAAAGTGGGGGTTGAAGTGGTGGGAATTCAAAAATTTGGAAGAAAGGTAATGAATATGGAAATGGAAGAAGTAAGAGAAGAGATGGAGACATAATATTTTATAGTGTTTGGGTGTTAATGAACCCTACGTCAATTCCTAAATTCCTCACAATTAGGTATTCTACTAGCACTAATCATACCAAACTTGTACACTTAGTATTTTATGGCTCACACTTAACCTATTACAAGAGTTTGACAGCTAGGCTAACTCTCAAACCTAATTGCAATGGTGTTTAATGCTCACACCCAACAATATTAACTCACATACAAAGAATTAGAGGTTGAGAAACAACAATGTAAGAGTTTGGTTATATTCAATGCTATTCTCCTACATTCATGTCTGTTTGGTAGAGTATTTATAGGTCATAACCATCAAAGAGACGTTACGAAAGTAGAGTATTTATAGGCCATAACCATTAAAGAGACTTTACAAAGAAACTATGTCTAAATCTCTAAGGCATGTTAGGCAGATTTTGCATTAAATACCTGTCAAACACCATTAGCATTTATGGCTGATAATTTGTAGTTGCAATTTCACTTGTTATGTTAAAAAAAGTTGAAATCATGGTAAATAACCCCAGTTGTATCTAATGACTTATCCACGTGGCATGTTATCATTGGTCTATCAAGAAAAATAGTTGTTGTGTTCTTCCAACCAACCAAAAGTAGTGGTCGCAAGATTAGTTCCTCTGAGACATGATTGACATTATAAAACCATCTATTTGATACGAAGAAGTTGCTTCAATAGGTTGTGGTCTCGAAGACTTTTCACCTTTATGAATTTTGATATGTCAATAATTATCTTGGATATTTGGCAAGCTCTGGTTGTGGACTTGATTCCCTCTAAGAAACTCCAAAAGTCACGATCGCGATTTCTAACGTAATTGGTATCATGAATTTAATTGTTTAGTATTCATTGCTTTCTTGCTTAGGTTGTGGCAACGAATTGCTCCACGAATCCATTTGGACTAAAGCCATACATTACTCTTACCATATCATGGACACAAAATTCACAATCTTCATCGCAAATTAGGAGACCTTTCACAATGTTTAAGACTTAGACTTTCATCCAACTTTTAATATAAACCTATCTCAAGAACTACAAAATCAACACTTAAAAAAGTTAGAATATATCAATATATATTGTCAAGATCAAAATAGAGTTTTGACATAGGTTTGACCAACCTAATTCAACAATCTCCCCCTTTTTTATTTTGGTGACTTAGATTGATTTTGTAAAGGATAAAGAATTGCATAAGTGTGAAGTTGAGATGGTTAACTTAGTTTACAAATTAAACTTGTTAGAATACCAATTTAAACTTGAAATGCAAATAATTAAATTAGATTTTCTCCCTCAAAATATACTCCCTCTTTATTATGTCATGCAATTTCTTTTCACTTTCTCTCCCCTTTTGTCAAGATAAAAAAGAAGAACAAGTGATTCAAATATATCAAGTGATGTAAATGGAGATAAGTATAAAGTGATTTAAATAAAAATCAATCAAATTTGAAGAGCAAACATAAGAACATAAACATAAACAATGAAAAAATGTGGAATCACAATCGGTAGGCTATAAGAAAAACAAAAAGAAATAGAATAAGAATTACAAGCCTAAAGAAAAACTAGAAAATTGAAGAGCTATCTTCATCTCCAAAATCTCCAACATCCTCATCTCCCCCTGCACCTTGTGCTTCATCTCCTTCTTCTACCTCTTGGTCTTCCTCTTCTTCTAGAATGTCCTCCCAATCTTCAAAATCTAGGAGATGGAAAGATGTTGCTCGCACCTTTTCTTGAAAGTCCACTAAATCACTGTGGAGGTAGAAAAAAAGAAGAAATCTTCTTTTTACCATGCACATCACCATGTCCAATTTCTTATTAATTGATGAGAGAAAGATAGTAAAAGTTTAGGATTTTGGTTTGGGCTTAAGAGATGGGATTAGTTGGGCACCCTCCTCTATCACAAGCCCCAATAGACCCTAAGGTGTAAAAGTAAGTCTTGGGATGGATAACCTTGGCATTTGTGACATAGGGAAAATTAAGGAAGTTATGGGAGGGCAAATACTTCTTAGTAAGGAATTTCTTATTTTCCTCATTTAGGGCTCCCACATAGCGGTAGATGGTTGTGACAGGATAAATTGGCTCTTAGGCTTAGTAAATTGATCCACAAGGTATCAGATAGTTTGGATAGGCTTGTTTTTGGTTAGGCAAAACAGAAATGCCAGGTTTTTTTAGAAAACTTTTTTATTCCCATCACCCCTAGCATTTACTGAAAATTTGATAATGCAGTGAAGAAGCCAATTTGGAAGGGTATGAATGCATTTGGCCAGAGATTTTTTGGATCATGTCTTATTTCAATGGATATCTCTGACCAAAATTCAAAGTAAATGATATCAAATACAAAGATGATGAAAGGGATATCATCTCCCACTTGAAGGTTCAAGAGCTTAGAATGTTGTTCAAAGGTAATAAAGTAAGGGTCCCCAAAGGCCCAAAAAACTAACCCGTATGAAGTTGCTTTTGATTTAGCTCTCCTACAAAAGGTGATTGTGCATATGAACTCCTTGATGATTTCTTCATATTCGGGTTCATCTCTAAAGATAAACTCGTTCCAATCTAAGTTTGATAGAAAAAAATGAATTTCATCCTTGATTCCAAAAGACTCAAGGAGAAATGTAGAAGGAATTTTATTGGGTTAGATTATCTTATTAGAGTTTGTTTTGTATTAATCTTTCTCTTCTTTAGTTATCCCCTACATCAGGTGAAGGGCAGGAGGGCCTGAAGATTGGGCAATGCCTTTCCCTTTCTTTGCTCTTGATAGTTTCTTAGATGTCATTAAGAGAAGTTGAGAGAGTTTAAATGATTTGAGAGAAGATAAAAGTTATAGATGAAGAGGGAAGTTAAAGAAGTGGTGTTAGGATGGTTTAGATAGGCAAAAACCTGATGTAAAATAGTAATAAATAATAAAAATTGCATTAAATGAGGGGTTGGCATCAGTTGACAGTTAAATCAATCAATGTCTGATAGTTACTCAAATTTGCAATTGTGAATAGTAAGTTGCGACTACTAATTTCAAAAATTATGAGTAACAGTTAAGTATTCCTAAAAAAATAAAGGAGTCAATGATCAAAGAACTTGAATTTTGAAAGTATTCATGGTGGCGAATAAGAATAGTGATCTTGAATTAGCAGCTTGATAGAAAATGGTTGAGTGCCTATAAATAGCGACTGTGATTTACAAGGCAAAAAGAAAATAAATGAAAGAATATAATTTGCCTTTCTATGTGTGATCCACTTAATGTATTGATGATCAATTCATGTGTGATCAATTTTCACACTAAGGAGTTAAGAAGGAGTTTCACACTAAGGAGCTTCCATCTTGCTTAGTGTGAAAATATTGACATTACATATTTCACTTTAGTGGTGGATAAGTCAATAGAAACTTGCTTCTTACTAAACTAAGCATTATCTTATAAAATGGTAAGCTCTAATAGTGCTCTTTCTATCTAATAAACTACCAGCATAATCCGCATATGAATCCCTAAAAGACTAAATGATGAATTTCTAGGATACTAGAAACCTAAGTGTAACGTGCCATGTAAGTATTTAAGAATCCTTTTAACAACATTTAAATGAGATTCCTTAAGGCGTGATTGAAACCTATCACACATGCACACATTAAACATAATGTCGAGTCTAGAAGCAGTGAGATAGAGGAAAGAACCAATCATACATCTATTCCTCTTTTCATCAATTGGCTTACCTGATTCATTTTTGTCTAGCTTAATGGTAGCATTCGTTGGGTTCTTAGCTACTTTGTATTCATCCATGCCAAATCTATTGAGTAGATTCTTTGTGTACTTGGCTTAGTTGATGAAGATGACCTATTTGGTTTGTTTGATTTGTAGACTAAGGAAGAACTTAAGCTCTCTCATCATGCTTATCTCGAATTCTTTATTCATATACTTAGCAAAATCTTCACAAAAAGATTCATTAGTAGCACCAAATATAATGCCATCAACAAATATTTGTACAATGAGTGTGTCTTGATTGTGCTTTTTGACAAATAAAAATATATCAACTTTGCCCTTTTCAAAATCATTTGTAAAAGAAATGAATCGAGCCTTTCATACTAAGCTCTTGAAACTTGTTTTAGACCATATAAGGCTTTAGTTAATTTGAAAACATGATTTGCAAAAGTAAGAGATTCAAAATTAAGAGGTTGTTCAACATAGACTTCCTCCTTAATAAGTCCATCCAAAAATGCACTTTTAACATCCATTTTAAAAAGTTTAAAATTCATATGACAAGCATATGCTAAGAGAATCCTAATGGCCTCTAATCTTGCTATGGAGGCATAGGTTTCATCATAATCAAGGCCTTCCTCTTGGTTGTATCCCTTTGCAATCAATCTAGCTTTATTCATAGTAATGAAACCTTGCTCATCTAATTTATCTCTAAACACTCACTTGCTTCCTACAATAAGGTGTTCCTTAGGCATAGGAACTAGTTCCCATACATTATTCCTTTCAAATTAGTTAAGTTCCTCTTGCATATCAATCACCAAACTTTCATTATCAAAAGCTTCATCAATTGATTTTGGCTTAAATTAAGAAATAAATGCGATATTATTTTCTAATGCATGAATTTGAGATCTAGTACTTAATCCCTTGAATGTCTCACCAATGATTAGATCTTTTGGGTGATGTTTAGAGAATCTTTAATCCTTGGGAAGATCTTGAGCTACAATTTCTACTTGTTGTAGTTGGGATTCCTTTTCTTCTTTTAATGACTTGTTATCTTTAAGGTCAATCACCATTTCTTTTGGAGTTGAATCTCGCTCTAATTTCTCAAAGTCACCTACAAGACTATCAATAAGAAAACCTTTCCTAAGATCAACTTTACTATATTTATGAAACACAATATTCATAGACTCTTCAACAATTATAGTACTTTTATTGAAAACTCTATAGGCATTACTAGAGGTGGAATAACCCAAAAAAATACCTTTATTTATCTTAGAATAAAATTTTCTAAGGTTGTCCTTGGTTTTTAAAATGTAGCATTTGTATCCAAAAACTCTTAGGTATGAAATCTTAGGCTTTCTACCATTTTAAAGCTTATAAGAAGTTTTGTTAAGAATGGGCCATTTGAAAATACAATTAGCAATATAATAAGTATTGACGGCCTCAGCCTAAAAGAAATTAGGTAAGGTGTACTCATTAAGCATAATTATAGCCATCTTTATTAATGTTCTATTTTTCCTCTCTACAACACCATTCTATTGTGGTATTCTAGGGGTAAAAAAATTATGAAAAATTGCATTCTCTAGGCAATAAGTTTCAAACGATTGATTTTGAAATTCTTTTCCATGGTCACTCTTTATAGAAGAACTAAAGTAACCTTTTTTTTTGAACTCCTTTTGCAAAACTTTTAAAAGCATCAAAATTGTCATTCTTATGAGCTAGAAAGGACAGCTAAGTAAACTTAGAATAGTCATCAACTAGGATAAATGCATAATACTTCACATATAAACTAGCACTCCTAGTAGGTCTAGTTAAGTCCATGTGGATAAATTGAAGAGGTTTAGAATCACTTACAACATTCTTTGCTTTGAAGGAAGTTTAATGTTGCTTCCTTATTTGGCAAGGTCCACAAGTCTCGTCCTTTGAGAATTTTAGCTTGGGAAGGCCTTTTAGCTTTCCTTTAGATAGGCTTTGTAGGAGCTCCATACTAGCATGACCAAATCTTTTATGCCAAAGCCAAGCTTTATTACTAAGAGATACAAGACACTTGAAAGATTAGTTAGCCAAATTGTCTAAGTTAGTTAGATAGGTATTGCCCCTCCTTTCACCCTTAAAGATTACTTTCTTATCCATTAAAATGGTAACCTAACGTTCTCTAGGGTCAAAGGTGACTTTATTACCTTTATCACATAATTGACTTACCCTTAAAAAATTATGTTTTAAACCATCTACTAAAAGAACATTGTCAATAAATGAACAACCACTCTTACTAATTATTCCAATGCCAATTAATTTACCCTTAACATTGTTCCCAAAAGTGACATTGCCACCCTCCTTCTTCTTTATGGCTATGAATAGCTTTTTGTTACTCGTCATATGTTGTGAGCACCCATTATCCACATGCCAATCATTTTCTTTATTGGAGGCTGCCCTACAATCCTATACAACACAAACAAATCACTTTTGTTTAGATACCCAAACATACTTAGGTCCATAGGGGTTAGGTCTTGAAGGGTCCTCTAATTTGAGGTGAACCTTCCTTATATAACAAAAAGTGTTTATATGACCAAACTTCATACAATAGTGACATTGGAGCTTAGACCTATAAGTCTTTGTCATATGCATAACTTTACTATGAGTAGAGGGCCTTCTCATATTATGATGATGAGAATGTGAGCATGTGCATGAATAATTAGTAGTACAAGAGAATTTTTTGTATATGTTATGGTGAGCATGCTTCTTAGTGTAGATGAATTAATGATTAGTCATTTGAGACTTAGGCTTTGAGCCTTGAGGTGTCTTCCCCTCACCCTTAGGCATAAATGGCTCAGTGCTAGGAGTACTCTTCATCCCAATTACCTCAATACTAGATGTTTGAGGTGCTGGTGAGAGGGAGTGTAGCTGATGAGAAGGCTCCATTGAAGCCTAGATCATGTCTTACTAGGGGTGGTCTTTGAGATACAATCAATGTATCTAAAGCACCAATCTTTTCAAGAGATAAGGATTTGAGTATTTTGGTGTTTACCTCATGATTGGTGAGTACTCTTCTGAATTTCATTATGTTTGAGATGATGGATATGAGTCTGTTCATCATATTAGTGATGCTTTCATTGTCCTTCATCATGAATTGTAGCAACTATGCTCATTTACAAATCATGGCATCATGTTCGAAAATACATATGCATAAAGGTGTTATTCATCATACATACACAATCCAACAATTATTTAATGTACATATATGTTAACTAATGTACAAGGCTAGTGACTATAACTGTTTCCTATGTAGATGTATGTACATAACACAAGGAGAGGGAGAGTTAGAATTCAGCTGACGACCTATGGTCCATGAGTCTCTAAGCAAAACTTTATGCATCAAGGTATCCAAAACCCTATGCTTCAGTATCTAAAAAAAACATAATTGTGATTTGGTGAGTCACGACTCAATGAATAAAAATAATAATCAGATTCTTATGGCATAACCAACAATCAAATATCATAAGGATACATTACAAGTATACCAATTGACTAAGTAAGTGCAAGTGCAACAGATTTATTTTTGTCGTGACCTTGCAAGACAAACATCGCTCCCGAGAATTCATTTGATTCAAGTGACATTTGATTTTGCTAGCTAGCATATAACAAGTGAACCATTTGATCAATAACATGTGCCAATGGGACATATTGGTCCATCTTCCACATGATTTACAAGTGTTTGACAAGCCGATCACAACGTCTCTTTAATTCCATATTCAAGTGTTCATAATAATGGTATATCAAGTAATCATTAAGAGGATATAATTCTCACTTATATTCACATGTAAAATTTAATAATTCAATCACATATACATGTAATAGAACATAATCATATCATAAAATTATCACACATACACATTAGAATCTAATTACAATTTTTACTCACCTTTGGATGTGACCAACCTTTATGGTAGGTTTGATTCTCTCTCAAGGGCTTCTTCAGAGTGTTTAGATCCTAACATTTGATACATACATGGTTATAAGTATGTCAAAATGATTATGAATGCTTGGTATGTAACTATGGTATGATCCATGCAAGTGGACCTAGTGTTTATACATATTTTCCTTATTTGGCAACCTAAGCTTGCCACACTCTCACAACAATAACTCTAGGTATGCTTATCCAAATGAATTTATTTTTTTTCAAATAAACTAGACAAATAATGATACAACATACTCAAATTTCAGATAAAAATAAGACGTATAGAAAATATCGTGAATTTTTGAATTTTTTCCTGTTTCAATGCAATCTCAGTTTGAGTAGGTCTTATATTCATGGGTATATCTCAAATTTTACAAATCAAATTGTAAAAATGATTTATCAAAAGTTAGAAAACATATAAAGGAAAATTTTTCTAGTTTTATTAATTGTCTAATTCAGTCTATAAAGTCACCAAAACAAGCGACCAATCTCAGTGTGAGCAGGTTTTCAACATAGTGACAATCAGTTATGATGAAGGGGCAATATCTCAACAACCATGATAAATTTGGCAAAAATATTTGCAAGAATGCAGATAATACATAAATATACAACTTTCAAGTTTAAGACATCACCAAATTTCAAATTTATGGCCATCAAATTATTGAAAAATAGAATTAAAAGACATGTAAGGTTTCAATTGGGTACAGGGTCAGTCACAATCAATGAGCCATATCTCTTTCCACACAACAAATCAATCCAAACTATTTACAGGTGCTCATAAGGGATATAAAACTACAAATTTATGTTTTACACTTTGTCAAAATCAGAACCTAAGGCAATCAAAATATAAGAAAACCAAAAGACTGAGGTGATTTCGGTTGGTTATGAACCACCCCTTATGAAGGAGCCATAAATCCTCACACACACCAAATCAAGCAAAAATGTTACATATGAATTTATATGGTGCATAAAGCTACAACTTTCATATTTTGTACTTTCCCCAATTCCTCTTCTAGGGTTATAAAATCATGGGTATAAAATTCCACTCTAACAACAAGACCAACATAATCAGCTATTGTTCTCTTGAATTTCAACTTCCATCCAATAGTTCTATCTCATATACTCCATAATTCTCACTAACCATGCATGATTAACATGTCATGAGGGGTTTAATTTCATGTGAGAAGAAGATAAATTAGCTTACCTATTTTCTCAAAACCAGAAAACCTTAGGCTTCCTTCTTAGGTAGCTCACTCTTCTCCCTCTCCTTTTTCTTCTTCTTCTTTCCTTTCTTTCTTCCTTAGCCCTCTCTTTCTTCTGTTGTACATCATGTCTAAGCTTTGTATTGTGATCCTAAAGGGTAAAAATTCCACTTGTAAACCTATTGTAACAAGACAAAATCACGGTGTTGCATTCCTATTGGTTGGAAGTTCACTTTCTTCTTTTACTCCATCTTCTTCACTCTTTAAGCACCTCCATCTATCTCCTAATCCCTAGATGCTCCTTATACTTTTAAATAAGCTCTATAACTTTTAAATAAGCTCTATAACACCATTATTTATGATGTTATAACATGCACATAACATAAGACAATTTGCTATGCAACTCTAAAAACATTACATATATGTTTAAGTGTGCCAAATGCAATGGTGCATGTGTCATCATCGTGTTTATCCAATTCACATGTCTAAATGATCATTTATCCAATGTTTATGTTTATGTGGGATTTCAAATTTTTTATGCAATGAATATGTTCATGTGATAATGCCAATGAATGTGGATGGGGATGTTGCATAAATAGCTCCCATTCTGTTTGCTCGACTTCACCAAGGTTGTGCTTTCATGGTAATTCTCCAAAGCTTTTCAAATTCCATGGGCTTTGACGCAATGTTGTACTCTTCCTATTTTTTGCCATGACAAAGAGCTAAAAAGAATTTCCATTCCCCTTTGGTTCCTTCCATTTGATCTTCTATGAGCTTCCACCCATTCCTCCCTTAGGACTACTTCTTCATTTTCATCAACCACCTTGGTAGGAGATTTCTATTGTTTTGTAACTATATCCCAAAGATCCACCACATCACCACTTAAATATATCTCCATCCTATACTTCTAATGTGTATAGCCAGATCCATTGAAGTATAGCTTGAGATAGGTATGGATTCCTTCTTGTGCCATTGGTCTTTACTCACATAATTAAGGATATTAAAGAGACCTTGATTTGATACCACTTATTGGCCTTTGAACACTAAGAAGAGGGAGTTGAATTGGTGGGGATTTAAAAATTTGGAAGAAAAGTAATGAATATGGAAATGGAAGAAGTAAGAGAAGAGATGGAGACATAATATTTTATAGTAGTTTGGGTGCTAATGAACTTTACGTCCATTCCCCAATTCCTCACAATTAGGTATTCTACTAGCACTAAATGGAGTTTCCAAGCTCATACCAAACTTGTACACTTTGTATTTTATGGCTCACATAACAAACCTTTCAAGTGTTTCCCAAAGGCTCACACTTAACCTATTACAAGAGTTTTGCAGCTAGGCTAACTCTCAAACCCAATTACAATGGTGTTTAATGCTCAGACCCAATAATATTAATTTGCATACAAAGACTTAAACATTGAGAAATAAAATTGCAAGGGTTTGGTTATATTCAATGCTATTCTCTTGCATTTATATATGTTTGGTGGAATATTTATAAGCCATAACAACCAAAGAGATGTTACAAAGAAACTATGTCTAAATCTCTAAAGCATGCTAGTCAGATCTTGCATTAAGAGCTTGTTGGACACCATTCGCGGTCATGACTGATAATTCACATTTGTGATTTTATTTATTGCGCTAAAAAGTTAAAATCAGTATAAAAAACCCCATTTATACCTAACTGCTAGTCCATATGGCATGTTATCATTAGTCTTCCAAGAAAAATAGTTATTGTGTTCTTCCAATCAATCAAAAGTTATGGTTGCGAAATTAGTTCTTCTTGGACATGATTGACACCACGAATTCATTTGTTTTATGAATCCGTCTAGACCAAAGACATTCCTATTGCTATATCACAGTCGTGAATTAGGAGACATTTGTTTGAGACTTAGACTTTCATCTAACTTTCAATGCAAACCTATCTTAAGAATCAACACTTAAAAAAGATGTTAAAATATATCTATCTATATTGTTAAGATCAAAAGAGAGTTTTGACTTAGGTTTAACCAACTTAGTCCAACCCTATCAATCCCCAGTATATCCTCATATGTCTAAGCATATACCCTCTAGCACTTTTAAAGCAATTATTCGAACCTTCATCATTCTTCTGGTATGACAAATTGGCAATGAACAAGATCTTTGAATTTTTTATGTACCAAGATTAAATATAGTGGTATATTAATATTAAATATGCTTTTGAAATGATGCATGATATACACACTACCATCAGGGAACACATCACATAAGTAAGCAAACTCATCATTCATTGCCTTAAACTTGGAAATAAATGCATCATCATCTTCACGGAGACTACAAATATGAACATTAGTAGTATCAGGAAAGACAGCTTCTTTTAGCAGATGGGCAAGAGTCATTTAGGCATCAGTCTCTTCATCTTCCAAAATGCTTTTTTTTTTTTAGTCTTATGAGTTGCATTCAAGTCACCAACTTATTTAGTGCTTGTTCCCTTCTTAGATTCGGTATCAGCCATCACTTTCACAACCCTTTCAATGTCTTGCTTCATTTGGTTATCCCTAACTCAATCTTTATGAAGCTTTATGAAGCACTCCTAGAGGGATGCCCCTTCCAACTCAGTAATTCTATTCTTAGTGCGTGATCTTATGCCTTCTTACTAGTACCCACGTCCTCGATGGAGCTCACAATCATATTCTCATGTTAGAGTCAACGTAGTATATATACCTTCTATGAACATACACATTTTAGTAGATTCCCATTCTAAATCTATGAGAGGGGCATCAGTAATCTTAGACTTTTTCTTTATAAAATTTGTACTTATAGCCTAGAACTCTTGGTCTAGCAAGTATGGCTCATGCTCCTCTTTAGATACCTTCCATTTATTATTCCATGGCCAAGTAATTTGAGGGCCATACCAAACCGTTGTTTGTCCCAATCCTTGATTGCTTTCCTCTCCTATAATCTATTTGTCTTTCTTTTTTTTTTTTTCTTTTCATCTTCCTCCCTTGAAGAATATAAATAGCTCATATAACCTATTCCCTAATTCCCATATGGAAGAACACTTCCAAATCATCCATGGAGTCATCATTTGGTGGCTTTTCATCCTCACCAATGGCTTTTTCCCTAATTTCTCCCACTACTTCCCCTTCTTTCACAAAGAAATTAGAAAGATGCCCATGCAGATATCTCGCTTTTAACTTTGAATCTTTCCCATGATGGCCAAGTCCTTTTTTGGTTGTCTAAGTTGGGATCTCTTACAACTTAAAAACTTTTTTAGAATTCTTTCATAATCCTTGACTTGGTAAAAAATTCATATTATTTATGATTTCTATTACCTTCGCGTCAACCCATTTGTCTATAACTCTAGTAACCTAAAAACCTCTGAGGTGTGGCATGAGTATGCTTAATGTTGATACAATTTCCCAAACTTTTACATAGATAATGACCACCTCACCTTTGTAAGGAATCTTAACCTTCTGATCCACCATGGATGTCACTCTTCCCAATATGTGGTACCATAGTCTTCCTAACAATAGTGAAAAAGTAATATGGATGTCCAAGACTGTAAATTTCACCATCGTCTCCACATCCTTATTTTCACCATAGTCTCGAATACACTAATAAACGACCTTCTACTATCATTATATGCTTGGATGATACTATTTGATGCCTCTAAATCCTTTTAGACACCTTAAACTTATATAAAAACTTCAAAGGACAAATATTAATCCCAAATACATCTTCTACCATCACACATGGAGTATGTTTTCCTTTCACCTTAGCTTTTATGAATAGGGCCAAATTGTTATCCCTTCCTTCTGATGGAAAATCTTGATAGGAAAACGTGTTCTTCCCTTATAGGTGACTAGAACAATAGTATCCTTTAGTGTGGCCTCTCTAGAGATGATTAAGCTTCATAAAGCTTCCACCATGGCCTTCATATGCTCTTGAGAAGTGAAAGGCAAATCCCACACATTGATATGAACTAACATTTTTTTCAACTATTTCTATATAAGGTTAACTTCCTCCTTTTCCTTCACTAGATGTTTATCACTTTCGTTCTTTACTCTTGGTTCCTTAGGAACCTTTCTATCAAGAAAATACTTCCCACTTCATGTCACATTATTCCCCTTCTTTCTCCTCATCATTCTTTTCCCATAATTTATTCATGCTTTCCTTCTTAGCTTCTTTAATCTCTTTATTAAAGGTCTCTCATGGGTTAATAGTGCAAACCATAATAGCAACCTCTATTGTACTTTTTCAATAGTGGCAATAACAACTTCTTCAGGAATTCTAAAATCTATTATGAACAACCCTTGGTTGGGAGGTGGAACATTACTGTAGCTTAAGAGAGGATTCCATCTTATGCCTGGCCTTTCAGCATTGGGTGAAATAATTGTATTGTTATCTATAAGATCCTAAATCTCATGTATTAGCTTGTACCAATCATTGGTATTATGCCCAGGCCCTTAATGAAAAGCACAATATGTATTCAGGAGATATTTTCATAGTAGTGGGTTGGGAGGTGGTTTTAATGCCAATGGTTTCAATACCCCATTCTTTTATAGTCTCTCAAATGCTTTAGATAATGGCATTCCCAAATCTATTAATGGTATAGGAGCCTTTACTACATTCAATAGGTTATCTTGTTCCCTTCCCCATGGAGTTAAGGTAAAGCACTTTTTCTTCTTTTGTACTACTTTTTTGACTTAGTATCTAACTCTTCAGCTTGCAAATTAACTTCTCTAAGACCCTTAAAATTCCATATCAACCTATCTCTGATTTAGGTGTTAATACTAGATAAAGCCCCTTTGATAATCATTCAAACTTATTCTCTCTTGGTGGGCCTAACGATGGCCTCAAAGGCCATTTTCTGCCACCTTTTATATAGTTATTAAAG
Organism: Omphalea diandra; assembly: GCA_949677035.1. Lineage (NCBI taxonomy): Eukaryota > Viridiplantae > Streptophyta > Magnoliopsida > Malpighiales > Euphorbiaceae > Omphalea > Omphalea diandra. The sequence continues at coordinate 15,027 of CATIWR010192400.1, forward strand.
CTTTTGCCAATTTTCTACTTCAAAGACTCCAAATATTGCAAATTGACCTCTAGGTCCAAAATACAAGCATAGTGCATCTCATAAGCCTCTGTTAACTCTTTTCAATCCTCCCTAATAGTCTTTGATTGATTGAAATACCACGTTTTAGTAAATCCCTTTAATGATAACTTAAAAAGCTTTAACATAATGTCAATGGACACTCCACATACCTTCATAACCAAGATATATGAACATACATGAATCTTCACATTCTAAGTACTTGTGAACTTCAGAAGCTCGAGCATTCAAAAATTGGTTAGAAGTTTCTTGGGTTTATGGGTAAGCAACTCTTTAATATTTGTTCCTTTCTCATAGCCATTGCTCCTAAGGCCTTATGTATCTTTTCTAACTACTTAACAAAGTCATCAAATTGAGTTTTCTCCTTTTCACTTTCCACTAGATTATCAAGAGCTATGGTACTACTCCCCACTTCCTTGGCCATCTTACTCTTATGGTATTCCTTCATCCTAAATAGATCATCATCAATCACCATGAGTTGAGGTGTCTCCATCAGAGTTTTTCCCTTGTCTGTTATATTAGCTGAGGATTCTCCCTTCTTTAGAATATTATTGACACATTTGTTTACCTCCTCGATAATCCTCTCCTTCATTTTGCAATAAAAGTAAGCCATCATCTTATTCAAAAATTTTTATAGTATGGTAGGTTCTATAAGTGGTTCAACTTTTTGGATCGGGCTTAGCGTCTTACTTTTTCTAGTAAGTTAATTTGCCTTTCTCTTCTACAAAGGTTTGGATGGAGTTATGATGGTTGTAAGAAAGGGTTATTAGTGCAATGAATGTATACGAAACAAAAGCTTGCATGCATGATTTGCATACGTTATTAGCAAAAGATCCTTCTAACCTTATTCCTCCCACTCATGAGATCTAAAGGTTATTTCCTAAGTGGAGTCTTATTCCTCCATCACTAAGGGGTAGAGAATCTGTGTAGTCACCTCATATCAAACAAGGTCAAAGTCCTAAAAGAACATATACACAAAGGAATATAAGAAAAACTCTTTACATTACTTAAAAGATAAAATATACAAGGAAATGGAGGATCCCTTTTATAAGGGAAAGAGGATGTACACAAGTATTTAGATTACAAATGAAAATTCTTTACATAGGGGTGTAAAAGGAGTACTTAAATATTTACATGAGGAGAATAATTACATTAGGAGGGAATAGGGTAACAATGATATTTACATAAGGGAGGACCTAATTATTGTGTTGTGTCAATGGGGAGAATGCTTGGAGAACATGTGACCCCAAGGCATTGGTCTCATTCCTCCACTTTGAATGATGTGTTTTGAATGATAACAAAATAACGACAAAAACTTGAAAAGTTCTAAAGATTGTATTTTAGTGGTTATGTATCCTATAAATAGAACCAACAAATGTTAAAGGGCGAGAACAAGTTCAATGGGCTTTGTGCAAATTCAACAAGCATTGAAATATCACAACCGACATTAGAGAAACACTTAAGCATGAGCTATGCACTCTAGACCTCATAATGAGCATTGTAGTTTTGCAATGGGTGTTGAGCTAGACCTAGCAATGAGCATTGCATATTTGTAACAAGCATTGAAAAAGTGCTCCAATTTAAGCTCTAATATTTGGACCCTATAATGAGACCCACTTAAAGCAAAACATACTATAAAGGTATATCCAATAGGCATTGCAAATTCTCCAACAACTGTTGAAGCATATCCATAAATTTTGAAAAATAGAGAATTCAATAATAGGTATTAATCATTCTCCAATGGGCATTGAACAAGTGCCGCAGATGCCTAAAGTGTTCTGCACCATCCAACAAGCATTATGAAGTTCATAATAGGCATTGAATAAACCTCCAATAGGCATTGCGAAGCTAATAACTGGTGTTAGAGCTATGCATTATAAGATCAATGGGTGTTACTCAGAATTAATGGGTGTTGTCACTTTTAATGGCTTATTTTGTAGACTAGTTATTAGATTGAATATCAATCTATTCCAATGGCTATTTTGGCATTCAATTATATAAGAAACATTTCTAAAGACCATAAAAAGGCTAGATACTTTGGAGAGTAATTATAAACAACTATATAACATCTAGCAAGATATTTGTGCAAACCTTTTAGTGTTGCTTTGATTTAGGCAGTGTGAGGATTACTTTGTAAATCTTTGAGATATGATTTTCTTGAGCACTAAAAGTGTAATTACTACCTAATTTGAGAGGCATTGACACTACTTAGATTTATCCTTGCCAATGGATAAAAAGGTTGTGTTAGCTCTCTTTTTCCTTATTAAAAGAGAGTGGTTGTAAACGTTCTTGCTTAGCCTAAGAAAGGAAGGTTTGTTCTTAAGCCTACAAAAAGAATAAAAAAGGCCTAAGTGAAAGCTTAGGGAGTGGAGTATGTATATTGTCGAACCACTATAAAATTTTATGTTTTTATATGTTGTTACTTTTGCATTGTTTGTTTGTATTTTCATTTATAATTTTGGGTTACCACATCTGCAATCAAACCAATAATTGGTATTAGAGCTTGACCTTTTTTGAAGCTTAAGTGTAAGAGAGATACGATCATGGCTGCCTAAAATGAGTATGAACCTGAAGGATAATTAATTGTGAGACCTCCCTTCTTCAATGGAACAGACTAGCAACATTAGAAGAGCAAAATGTACTACTTTCTTAGGTATAAATCCATTGAGTTATGAAGAATTATAAAGAAAGGTCCATATACTCTAATGAAGACATCCGTTGATGGAACTCAAATAGAGAAAGACCGTGATGAGATGTTTGATAAAGGAAAAAGGTAAGTTATTAATAATGACAAGGCCATCCATATGCTCTTTTGTGCTTTAAGCAGAAGTGATTACATCAAAGTGAGCATGAAGTCTACCACTAAGGAAATCTAGGATGCATTGAAGATCACATAAAAGGGAATAAATCAAGTCAAAGAAAATAAGACCTAATGAAGCTAGATGAAATGATCTCAAGAATGTATCATCGATTCATTGAGATTGTTGGAGAAATAAAAGCTCTTGGGAAAACATTCACCAATGAGGAACTTGTGAAGAAATTTCTAAGGTGTTTGCCTAAGGAGTGGCTCACCAAGGTCACCTCTCTTAAGGATTCAAAAAACTTGAAGACCATGCCACTTTATGAATTGTTGGGAAATCACATTAACTATGAGATGAGTTTGAAAAGAGAAGCTTCATCCACATCTAAGGATACAAATAAGAAGAAGATTGGGCTAGCACTCAAAGCTCAAAGCTACCTCTAAACACTTTAGCTTAAATGATGAAGAGTAGGTAGTCCTCCTAATAGATAAATACAGACGCATACTAAAGAAGAGGGGCAAAGGCAACCTTAAGCAAATGGAATGCTATGGATGTGAAAAGCTTAGCCATATTAAAGCAAACTATCCTAAAGCTAAAGTTAAGAAGAAGGACAAGAGGAAGAAGAAAGCCCATAAAGCCAATTGGGATGACTCTAATGCATCTGAACTAAGTGAGGATGAAGATGAATCGAGGATGGAAAGAAGAGAAAGATCCAATCTCTACCTTATGGCCTTGGAGGAGAACTTTTCAAAATAGGTATGTTCTAGCTCTCTTATTAGTGATATAGATTAGGATGATCAAGAGTTGGTTAACATGTTTACTATTAAAAATCTTATTGAGACCCTAAAATCCACTAATAATGATCTTGATAAAAGTTTTGAAAGAAATAAAGCTTTGAAAACTTAATTGATGAAACTTAAGAAAAGTTTTGATATATTAAAAAAAGAAAATGAGGTTTTGAATAAAGAAAAGAAGTTTTATGAAATTATGTCTTCTCAAAATAAGAGTCTCAAGAAAGAGATGTAAAATTTAAGGATTAACTTGCCTCTTTTGCAAAAAGGAAAAGAAAAACTTGATCTTATTTTGGGCTTTCAAAAGACTTAAAAAATAGACATGGCTTAGGCTTTAATCATTCTAAACATTCTAATTCAAAGCTAAAGTTTATGAAAGCTTATACTAAGGCTACAACTCCCTCACCTTTATCAAAATCATATGAGCACAACACTAACTATTCATATTCATAATCTCACAGGCCAAAGGCAAATCATGCCTTTATTTATGAAACAAGTATATTAAGAATGTACAAGTTCCTTCATTTTTTATGCATCAATATGTTAGGAAGCCACGTCACATTTGCTCCATAAATGAGCTTAAAAAACCATTAATTTGGCAATGCTTTTATTGTGGAAAAAATGGCCATAAAGCATACTTTTGTTATGTTAGATTGATAGATGAACATGTTTTTATTGCTAACTCATATAGACCCAAAAGAACATGTGTAACGATCATGTTCATTTACAAATCATGGCATCCATATCCGAAAATACATATGCATAAAGGTGTTGTTCATCATACATACACAATTCAACATGTATTTAATGTACATATATGTTAACTAATGTTCAAGGCTAGTGACTATAAACTGGTTCCTATCTAGATGTATGCACATGACACAAGGAGAGAGACTTGGAATTCAACTGACAACCTGTGGTCTAAGAGTCTCTAAGAAAAACTTTATGCACTAAGGTATAATATAATTGCAATTTGGTGAGTCGCAACTCAGTGAATAAAAACAATAATCAAATTCTTATGGCATAACCAGTAATCAAATATCATCAAGATACATTACAAGTATAACAATTGACTATGAAAGTGCAAATGCAACAAATTGATTTTTGTTGTGACCTTGTAAGACAAACACTGCTCCTGGGAATTCATGTGATTCAAGTGACATTTGATTTTGCTAGCCAGCATATAATAAGTGAATCATTTGATCAATAACATATGCTAATTAGACATATTAGTCCATCTTCCAAGTGATTTGCAAGTGTTTGACAAGCTGGTCATAACATCCTTTTAGTTCCATATGCAAGTGTTCATTCATAATGGTATACCAAGTAATCATTAAGAGCATATGATTCTCACTTGACTGATATTCACATGCAAAGTGTAACAATTCAATCACATATACATGTAATAGAACATAATCATATCATAAAATTATCACACATAAACATTAGAATCTAATTACAGTTTTTACTCACCTTTAGATGGGACCAACCTTTATGGTAGGTTTGGTTCTCTCTCTAGAGCTTCCTCAAAATGTTTAGATCCAAAAATTTGATACATACATGGTTATAAGTATTTCAAAATGATTATGAATGCTTGGTATCCAGCTATTGCATGATCCATGCAAGTGGACCTATTGTTTTTGCATATTTTCCTTATGTGGCAGCCTGAGCTTGCTACACTCTCACAATAATAACTTAAGGTATAATTATCCAAATGACTTTATTATCTTTTTCAAACAAACTAGACATATAATATACAACATACTCAAATTTTAGATTAATATAAGACATATAGAAAATGTGGTGAATTTTTGAATTTTTCCCTATTTCAATGTCATCTCAGTCTAAGTAGGTCATACATTCTTAGGTATATCTCAAATTGTATAATTCAAATTGTAAAAATGATTTACCAGAAGTTACATAACACATAAAGGAACATTTTTTATGTTTTACTCATTGTCTAATTCACTCTATAAAGTCACCAAAATAAATGATCAGTCTCAAGGTGACCAGACTTTCAACATGGTGACAATTAGTCATGATTAAGGGGGCAACATCTCAACAACCATAGTAAATTTGGCAAACATATTTTACAGGTATGTATATCATACATAAATATAAAACTTTCAAGTTTAACACATCACCAAATTCTGAATCTATGGCTATCAAATTTTTGGAAAACAGAATTAAAAGACAGGTGAGGTTTCATTCAAGTACAGGGGCAGTCACAATTAATGAGCCATATCTCTTTCCACACAACAAATCAATCCAAACTGATTTATATGTGTTTATATGGGATATAATGTTTCTCACTTTGTCTAAATCCGAACATAAGGTCATCTAAATATAAGAAAACAAAAAGACTGAGGTGAATTCAGTTGGTTATGAACCAACCCTAATAAAGGAGCCATATCTCCTCACACACACCAAATCAAGCAAAAATATTTCATATGCATCTATATAGGGCATAAGGATACAACTTTCATATTTTGCACTTTCCTTAATTTCTCTTCTAGGATTATGAAATTGTGGGTACAAAACTTTGCTCTAACAATAAAACCAACACAATTAGCTCTTGTTTCTCTTGTATTTCAACTTCCATACAAGAGTTCTACCTCAAATACTCTATAATTCTCACCAACCATGCATGATTAACATGTCATGAGGGGTTAATCTCATATCAGAAGAAGATAAATTAGCTTACCTACTTTCCTAGAATCAGAAAACCTTAGGATTCCTTCTTAGGTAGCTCACTCTTTTCCCTCTCCTTCTCCTTCTTCTTCTTCTTCCTTCCTTCCTTCCTTTCTCTCTTCCTTAGCTCTCTCTTTCTTCTGCTATAACTCATGTCCAATCTCTCTATTCTGATCCTAAAGGGTCAAAAATTCCACTTGTAATAACAAGACAAAATCATGGTGTTGCATTCTTACTGGTTGGACTTTCACTTTCCTCTTTTAGTCCCTCTTCTTCACTCTTTAAGCATCTCCATCCATCTCCTAATCCCTAGATGCTCCTTATACTTTTAAATAAGCTCTATAACACCGTTATTTATGATGCTATAACATGCACACAACATAATACAATTTTTCATGCAACTATACAAATATTACATATATGTTCAAGAGTCCTAAATGCTATGGTGCATGTGTCATCATCATGCTTATTCAATTCACGTGTCTAAATGATCATTTATCCAATGCATATGTTCATGTGGGATTTCAAATCATTTATGCAATTAATATGTTCTTGTAATAATGCCAATGAATGTGGATGAGGATGTTACATTTCTTCCCCTCTTATAAAGAATTTCGTCTTTGAAATTCAATACCTATAAATAAATGTGGATATTATCGTTTCATATTCTCTCCGGTTTCCCATGTAGCCTCTTCTTGTGAGTGGTTTCTCTATAACACCTTAACTAAAGGGATTTCTTAATTTCTTAATTATTTTATCTTATAACTAATGATTTCCACTAGTTCTTAACTTACATCATCTGCAATTATTATTATTGGATCCCTAAGTTTATGTGTAGGATCAGAATGATACTTTCTTAGCATATTCACATTGAATACATTATGAATCTGAGCCATCTTAAGTGGTAGTGCTAGCGTATAAGCCAAATTGAATTATTCCTTTCCATGGTGAAACTCAATGGAACACTTTGTCTCCCACCTCATATTCTATTTCTCTTTTATGTTGGTCTGCATAGCTTTTTTGCCTATCTTGTGCTGCTTTAAGTTTGCTCTTGATTACCTTCACTTTGTCCATAGTGTCTTACATTAGTTCTGGCCATTCTAAAACATGTAGCCTTTCTTCATCTCAGTAGATAGGACTTCAACATTTTCTTCCATATAGTGTTTCATATGGTGCCATGTGTACATTGTTGTGATAATGATTATTATAAGCAAATTCAATCAAGGCCATATATTCATCCTATGCACCTTTGAACTCTATTACATAAGCTTGAAGCATGTCTTCAAGTGTCTAAATTGTCCTTTCTGATTGTCAATCTGTCTAAGGATGAAAAATGGTACTAAAACTCAACTTGGTGCCCAAAGCCTGTTGCAAACTGACCCAAAATCGATATGTAAATCGTGGATCTCTATATGATACAATGGACACCAGAACACCATGTAATCTGATAATTTCATCCATATATTTCTTGGCTAAACACTTAAGTGAACTACCCCAATGAATAGGCAAAAATTGAGCTAACTTAGTCTATCAATGATCACCCATATAGCATCATTTTTCTTCAATGTCCTTAGTAACCCATATACAAAGTCCATGGTTATTCTTTCCATTTCAACATTGGAATCGTTAATGGTTTCAATTTTTCAGCTGGTGCTTGATGTTCCATATTGATTTGTTGACAAGTCAAACATGTTTAAACATAGGTTGCTACATCTTTCTTTATCTTAGGCCACCAAAAATGAGATCACAGGGTATTATACATCTTCATCATTCCTGGATGCATGGCATATGGAGCATTATGTGCTTCTTTTAGGATTTTTCTTTGTAATTTATCAATATTAGGCACACAAATACAAGAACCCACCATCAAGGCATCATTTCAAATATCAAAATCTCCATGTCTCCCATGTTTTACCATTTCAATCATTCTATGTAACTTTGGATCCTTGCCCTATGCTTTTTTAATTCCATCATGCAACATTGGTCTCACTTGAAAAGTAGCAATCAATACCCCATTCTTTTGTATGTTTAGTTCCATATTCATAACTCGTAAATGAACAAAATAAGACAATAGAAATACCTGCAAATGAGTAACACCGCTTCTTGATTTCTTGCTCAAAGCATCAGCAACCACATTTGTCTTCCTAAGGTGATACTTAATGGTACAATCATAATTCTTTAGAAGTTCTAACCTCGACCTTTGTCTCATATTTAATTCTTTTTGGCTCATCAAATACTTCAAGCTATTGTGATATGTAAATATCTGAAAAGTTTCTCCATACAAGTAGTATCTTTATATTTTCAAAGTAAACACAATGACAATAAGTTCTAGGTCATGTACTGATAAGATAATTCATAAGGTTTCAGTTGTCTAAATGCATATGCAATTACCTTACCATGTTGCATTAGAACACATCCTAAACCTTGATGAGAGGCATCACTATATGCTACAAATCCTCCACTACCAGTAGGAATGGCTAACACTGGACCAGATATCAATCTATCTTTTAATTCATTAAAACTCTCCTGACATGCTTTAGACTACTAAAATGGTACATTTTCAGAAGTAGTGTAGTCAAAAGAGCAACTATAAGTGAAAACCCCAACAAATCGACGATAACACCTAGCTAGTCTTAAGAAACTTCATACTTCTGCAACATTCTTTTGGGTTTCCCATGTTACTATTGCTTCAATTTTGTTTGGATCCACCTTTATGCCCTTTTTAGAAACTATATGTCCTAAAAATACCACATGGTCAATCTAGAACTCGTACTTGCTTAATTTAGCAAATAGTTATTTTTCTCTCAAAATTTACAACACCATGTTTAAGTGTTGTTCATGCTCCTTTTTGCTCCTTGAATACACCAGTATGTCATCAATGAACATAATTACAAATTTCGCTATGTAAGGCTGGAACACTTTGTTCATAAAAGTCGTAAAAGCAGTTGGTGCATTAGTTAAACCAAATGGCATCACTAAAAATTCATAATGCCCATACCTGGTTCAAAAAGTTGTCTTTGGTATATCTAGGTTGGAAATTTTGAGTTGATAATATCTTAATTTTAGGTCAATTTTAGAAAACACTCGTGCTCTTTGTAACTGATCAAACAGATCATCTATTCTTGGTAAAGGATACTTGTTCTTCATAGTAACCTGATTTAACTGTCTGTAATCAATACACAACCTTATTGTCCCATATTTCTTTTTAACAAATAATACTAGAGCACCTCAGGGTGACACACTTGGTATGATGAATCCCTTTTCAAGTAGTTCCTGTAATTAGGTCTTTAATTCTCTTAACTCAGTTGGAGCCATCCTATAAGGTGGAATGGATATTGGTGCAGTTCTTGGGACTAACTCTATTGTGAATTCTATCTCCCTATCAGGTGGGAAACTAGGTAAGTCAATTGGGAAAACATCTAGAAACTCATTTACAAAGAAAATATTCTCAAGCAATTCATTTGTTAACCTTGTGTCTATCACATATGCTAAATAAGCCCTATAACCACTTTTAATCAGGCAAAAAGCCTTGATAGCAAAAACTAGACATATAGGTATAATTTGTCTTTCCCCTTGAAACATAACTCTTATATGATTTAGAGATTCCAAAACAACTTCCTTAGTAAAATAGTTCACTATTGCATGATATTTGGACAACTTGTCCATACCCAGTATCACATCAAATTCACATAGTGGTAATAGTACTAGATTAGCATTTAACTCAACGTCGTCAATGTGAATCACACAATCATGACATACCTTATCCACAATCATCACATCTCTTAATGGAGTACTAACACATAGATTAAAACCTAAAGGTTGATGTTTACTACGTAATTGTGATGCCATGTTCAATGAAATGAATGAATGTGTGGAGCCAGGATCAATTAATGCATCAACTTCAAAATTATAGAGAAAAAGTTTACCAGTGATTACTTTTGGAGTAGCAATAGTTTCTTGCCTAGTCATGGTAAATACTCTAGCCTGTATCAAGGGTCTAGAATTTTGACCTTATGATCTGCTCATACCTTGGCCAATTGTGGTTGTTCTACCTTTGCCTCTACCCCTGTCAAATGATACTCCAACTCCACTTGCCTTTGAAACTTCAATTGTAGACTCTAATGTAGCTTTACTTTTACCTTTATGTCCTTCTAACATTCTAGATCTCTCAAGACAATCTCTAAGCATATGATCAAGAGACCCACAAAAGTAGCACCCCCTAGTCAATTTTCTACATTCACCCATATGTTGCTTGCCATAATGTACACATGAGGGTCATTGTTGCATAACTTGGCCTTGACCTCTACCTGCATATGATGAAACTCCTAATCCTCTGCCTCTATAGTTAGAATAACCACCCTTAGCACTAGACTGTGATGGCATATAATCTTTATGTTTTCCTTTCTTTCTATTAAAATCACCCATAAACTCAATAGACCCTTTTTCGACTTATTGATCCATCTTTTCTTTTTCTAATCTTTCCACCCTGATTGCAGTAGCTTTTAACTTGGTATAACTTTCAAGATCTACAACTATAATCTTACTTTTGATCTCATATCTTAGTCCCTCTTTGAACTTTCGGCATTTCTCTTTGTCAGTGGCCACCATAAAGGATGCATAATGAGATAATTGATTAAATTTTACTTCATATTCAACTATAGTCATCTACCCATGCTTTAAGTTAATAAAATTCCCTTCTTTTATCATCTTTATATACTTTTGGCATATAATTGTTATTAAACTCATGAAGAAAATCATCTTATGTAAGCACTGGAGGCTGCGCATCATTCCCTGGAATGGTTTTCCACCAATCATATGCATCCCTCTGTAATAGCGACACTGCATAATCAAACTTTTCTTTTCGTATGCATTCATCAAATTCAAAACTCTTTGTGTTCTTTTTAGCCATGTCTCTACCACTGATGGATATGTGGTACCACTAAAGTTAACTGCACCTTATTTTCTTATTTTGTCATATCTTCTCTCTCTTTGAATTTCTAGACCCTGCACTATTAGTTCACCAATTCTATGTTGTGGTTAACCATCATGAGAATGTGTATGAGATCTCCATCATGAGAATGTGTAGGAGATCTAACTCTATCAGCAAGTTGATCTCTCAATGGTTGGCATGATGCTTCTATGGAATGCAAATCGGCTGACTCCTCTCTCCTTAGTCAGCCATGGGTGCTACCATGACTGCCTTCTTTTAATGCCTTATAGACATATAAGACTATGACATATGATAATGCATAATAATACAAATTTCATATCATGTTCATATGTATGTCCCTATGGAACTTATCCCTGCTCTGATACCAAAAACTATAATGACCATGTTCATTTACAAATCATAGCATCTATGTCCGAAAATACATATGCATAAAGGTGTTATTCATCATAGATACACAATCCAACATGTATTTATGTACATATATGTTAACTAATGTTCATGGCTAGTGACTATAAATTGGCTCCTATCTAGATGTATGTACATGACACAGGGAGAGAGAGTTGGAATTCAACTGAAGACCTGTGGTCCCTAAGTCTCTAAGAAAAACTTTATGCATCAAGGTATCCAAACCCTATGCTTCAGTATTTGAAAAATATAATTGCGATTTGGTGAGTCACGACTCAGTGAATAAAAATAATAATCAAATTGTTATGGCATAACAAGTAATCAAATATCATCAAGATACATTACAAGTATAACAATTGACTATGCAAGTGCAAATGCAATAGATTGATCTTTATCGTGACCTTGCACGACAAACATTGCTTCTGGGAATTCAAGTGATTCAAGTGACATTTGATTTTGCTAACTAGCATATAACAAGTGAATCATTTGATCAATAACTACCAATAGGACATATTAGTCCATTTTCTAAGTGATTTGCAAGTGTTTGACAAGTCGGTCATAACATCATTTTAGTTCCATATGCAAGTGTTCATTCATAATGGTATACCAAGTAATCGTTAAGAGCATATGATTCTCACTTAACTTGTATTCACATGTAAAGTGTAACAATTCAATCACATATACATGTAATAGAACATGTCATAAAATTATCACACATACACATTGGAATCTAATTACAGTTTTTACTCACCTGTTGATGTGACCAACCTTTATAATAGGTTTGGTTTTCTCTCTAGGGCTTCCTCAAAGTGTTTAGATCCTAACATTTAATACATACATGGTTATAAGTATGTCAAAATGATTATGAATGCTTGGTATGCAACTAGGGCATGATCCATGCAAGTGAACCTAATGTTTATGCATATTTTCCTTATGTGGCAGCTTGAGCTCGCTACACTCTCACAGCCATAGCTTTAGGCATACTTATCCAAATGACTTCATTCTTTCTTTTAAATAAACTAGACATATAACATACTATAAACTCAAATTTCAGATTAATATAAGACATATAAAAATGTGGTGAATTTTTTAATTTTGCCTTGTTTTAATGTCATCTCAGTCTGAAGTAGGTCTTACATTCATCGGTATATCTCAAATTATACAAATAAAATTGTAAAAATAATTTATTAAAAGTTACACAACACATAAAGAAACATTTTTTCATGTTTTAATCATTGTCTAATTCAGTCTATAAAGTCACCAAAACAAATGACCAATCTCAAGGCGAGTAGACTTTCAACATGGTGACAATCAGTTCTGATGAAGGGGGCAATATCTCAACAAACATGCTAAATTTGGAAAAAAATATTTTATAGATATGTAGATCATACATAAATATAAAACTTTTATGTTTAACACATCACCAAATTCTAAATCCATGGCTATCAAATTCTTTGAAAATAGAATTAAAAGACAGGTGAGGTTTCATCCAGGTACAAGGTTAATCACAATCAATGAGTCATATCTCTTTCCACACAACAAATCAATCCAAATTGCTTTATAGGTGTTTAGAGGGAATATAACTCTACAAATTTCATGTTTCTCACTTTGTCTAAATTTGTACATAATGTCATATAAATATAAGAAAATAGAGAGACTGAGGTGATTTTGGTTGATTGTGAACCAATCCTAATGAAGGAGCCATATTTCCTCACACACACAATCAATCAAAATTGTTTCATATGAATTTATATGAGGCATAAAAATACAACTTTCATATTTTGTACTTTCCCTAACTCCTCTTCTAGAGTTATGAAATTGTAGGTATAAAACTCTGCTCTAACAACAGAACCAACACAATCAGCTCTTGTTTCTCTTTAATTTCAACTTCCATACAAGAGTTCTACCTCAAATACCCCATAATTCTCACTAACCATGCATGATTAACATGTCATGAGGGGTTAATCTCATGTGGGAAGAAGATAAATTAGTTTACCTATTTTCCTAGAACCAGAAAACCTTAGGATTCCTTCTTAAGTAGCTCACTCTTCTCCCTCTCCTTCTTTTTCTTCTTCTTCTTCCTTCTGCCTTTCTTTCTTCCTTAGCTCTCTCTTTTTTCTATTGTACCTCACATCTAAGCTTTGTATTCTGATCTGAAAGGGTAAAAAATTCCACTTGTAAACCTATTATAACAAGATAAAATCATGGTGTTGCATTCCTATTGGTTAGAAGTTCACTTTCCTCTTTTAGTCCCTCTTCTTCACTCCTTAAGCACCTGCATCCATCTCTTAATCCCTAGATACTCCTTATACTTTTAAATAAGCTTTATAACACCATTATTTATGATGCTATAACATGCACACAACAAAGACACTTTTCCATGCAACTATACAAACATTACATATATGTTCAAATGTCCCAAATGTTATGGTGAATATGTCATCACCGTGCTTATCTAATTCACATGCCTAAATGATCATTTATCTAATGCATATGTTCATGTGAGATTTCAAATCATTTATGCAATTAATATGTTCATGTGATAATGCCAATGAATGTGGATGAGGATATTCTAATATGGCTACCAAAGAAAGTTTAATTTCAAATGATTGGAGGCTTCTCACCCTCTACTCATAAATGGAGAATTAAATGGTGATTAGGCTACAAAATTTAAAATGGCAATTGCATTTAGGAATCAAAGGCCATAATGTATCTCTATCCCTTCTTATTATTTAACATGCTTTTTCTGAGGGGGAGTTTGAATTATGGATCTCTAGTGACTATCCTTCTTCTCTTGCTATCCTTAATATATGAATAAAACATATGACCCTAAGTAATGTCAACTGAATTATTGTTTGAATATCTTGGGAGATTTGTTAGAAGAAAGCATATAGATAGGGGGAGTTTTTCTTATCTAAGTGTTCTATAATTTCGATAACATCATTTGATATCTTAAGAATGATTTTTTCTTTTGGTATCATCTATTTGCTTTAATTTTGAGAAATTTGGTCTGAATATTAAAATTGAGAATTTTATTTGCATTGTCTAATTTTTCTTTGGCATTAAATATTTTAGTATATCCTTTGGTCATGATGACAAAAAGGGGGAGAATTTTAGGATGCTTTGATTGGTATCATTTATTTGTTTGGATTTGGATACTCTTATTTGAACTCATTTGATAGCATAATATTTAGTATCCTCTATGTTTTTTACATTCAACAATTGTTGTCCTTTATTGTATGTTTGATATACAGCATTGTAAGCAAAATTTGTATTTGTATATTGTAATATTTGGTATCCTCTGTGTTTTAAGTTTTGAATATTTGGTATCAAAGCATCTTGGTTTTATCGACATTCAAAAAGAGGGAGAATGTTGTGTCAATGGGGAGAATGCTTGGAGAGCATGTGACCCCAAGGCATTGGTCTTACTCCTCTACATTGAATGATGTGTTTTGAATGATAATAAAACAATAACAAAACCTTGAGAAGTTCTAATGATTTTATTTTAGTGGTTTTGTATCCTATGAATAAACCCAACAAACATTAAAGGGTGAGAACAAGTTCAATGGGCTTTGTACAAATTCAACAGGTGTTGAAATATCCCAAAAGGTGTTAGAGAAACACTTTATGTACTCTAGACCTTGCAACGGGCGTTAGGCTAGACCTAGTGATGGGCATTGCGTATTCACAATAGGCATTGGAAAAGTACTCTAATTTGAGCTATAATCTCTAGACCCTTTTACAAGGCACACTCAAAGCTCAACAAGTGTTAAAGGTATATCCAACAGGCATTGCAAATTCTTTAATAGTCCTTAAAACATTTTTGCAGACTTAGAAAAATAGAGCACTAAACACATACTTTATAGGAAATCAATAACAAGCATTGATCATTCTCCAACAAGCTTTGAACACCTCTAATGGGAATTGAAAATCACATAATGGGTGTTAAACAAGTGTTGTAAATGCCCAAAGTGTTTTGGACCATCCAACAAGCATTGTGAAGTTTGCACCGAGCGTTGAACAAAGCTCTAACGGGGAATTATGAAGCTAATAATGGGCGTTACAACTATCCATTATAAGATCAATGAGCATTGCTCAGAATCAATAAGTGTTGTCATTTATAATGACTAGTTTTGTAGAAAAGCTATCAAATTGAACATCAAGCTATTCTAATGGCTAGTTTGGAATTCAGCTATATGAGGAATATTTTCGAAGACTAGAAAAAGGTTAGAAACTTTGGAGATCAATTATTAACAACTAGATAATATCTAGCAGGATATTTGTGCAAACCTATTGGTGTTGCTTTGATTTAGGTAGTGTGATGATTATTTTGTAACTCTTTATTGGCCTAGGGCACCAAGAAGTGGGGTTGAATTGGTGCTCAATTTAAAAATTAAAAAGAGGGTTAATGTGTTTAAGAAGATGAGTAGGAGAAAATTGACATAAGTGTTTATAGTGGTTTGGGTGTTAACTAACCCTACGTCCACTCCATAATTCTCTACAATTAGGTATTTCACTCAACTCAATAGGTGTTTCCAAGCTCACACCAAACTTTTACAACTTGTGTTTATGGCTCACACAATAACCTTACACCTTGTGTTTTTTAGGCTCACACAAAAACCTATCACAAGTGTTTTGTAGGCTCACACTAAAACCTCTCACAAGATTTTTGACCTTAAGCTAACTCTCAACCTCTTAAAATTAATGAATTCTCTTATTATTTCATATTTTTGGTGGAGTATTTATAAATTATATCCACCAAAGAGACATTAGACTAAAATTAGACTAAAACTATCAACAAATCTCCAAGATGTGCTAGGCAGATTTAGCATTAAATACTTGTCAGGCAGAAGTTGTGGTCGCTACTACCATTTAACGATCGCAAATTTCCAATTTCCATTATGGAGCTGAAAATCATGGCGAAAAACCTTATTTGTGTCTAACGGCTAGTCCATGTGTCAGTTGTCCATTGATTGTCTAGGAAAATATAGTTGTTGTATTCTAACCACTATCAAAAGTCGCAGTCGCGACATTTCTAAGTCTTTGGCATGATTGAGACTACGAATTCCTCTATTTGGTAAGGAAGCTTCAACTCCTTGAGTCGTAATCGTGACCATATATTCACTCTCATGATTTTTGAACTTCAACGGATACCTAAGACACTTGACACGCTGTGGTTATGGCATTAGTTCCCTTTTTTATCACTATGAAAGTCGTGGTCATGAACCTAGTGCGACACCCATTGCTAATTCCTCCGTGACTTGAGCTTACTTTTCTTAAGCTATGTTGTTATGTGTTATTAGTTCCACATTGTTTGTCTGTGTTTTTATTTATAACCCAATTCACCCTCCTCAGTTGCCTCATCTCAAATCAAACTAACACATTATTTTTTTAAGGACTTCAGCCCTTCTCTTGAAGAAGAAATGCAAACAAAACAAGGGATCTTATTTCAAGGTTCTATCGATTCTTATATAAGTCTAGATGGTTAAGTTGATTATTATAATTGATGGCTCCCACAAGTTTGGAGGATAGTTGTCGTAATCTGCCATTTGATATACTCAAATGTACCTAGCTTGTTAGTACCATTTTTAAGCCAAAATGAAGCTTAAGTCTCAAGTTTAGAGAGGTCATAGATTTCTCTAAGGGTAGACCTAGTGTATGTAGTAAAGTGTGGAGGCTACATGAATGAAATTGGACCAATTACTTATAAAGTTAATATGGTAAAAGGTGAATTAGAGATTCAAAGTAAAGTCAATTTTGAGTCTTTAATGGACTCGCCACTGTAAGCGCCCTCAACGTTTTTGCTCTGACAAGCAAATCTTGCTTGCGACTCCATCCTTTCATCGACTAATGGGGGGTTGAAAGGACGAAGGTTTTACATTGGCAAGAACCCTAAAAAGTGGCACGTGATTGGATCAATGGAGGATCCTTTAGGCCCCATGCAAATTTAAAGCCTTTTATCCAAATGGAGGTCAATAAAGAACCAAGGTAGGATGACACATTGGTATTATCCTTATAAGATGTGGAGTTACCACTCGAGTTTGGTCATGATAAGAATTCAAACAAGGAAAAGTCTAAACCTAACTAAGTTATTTAGAAGGCTCAATTCATCTTCACCCTATCAGAGATAGAGTTTGGAAATTAGGTACTGCTTAGGGAAAAGGTTAGGCACACTCAAACTATTTGGATATTGGGATCCAACCTTGGTTCACTTTTTTACCACTTTAGCATCTTATTAATTAGCCTAGTTAATGCCCCTAAGTAAGTTTCTAGCACAATTTAATCAATTAAGCCCAATTATCCTCACAATCAATATCAAATGGAATGAGGGGTTATATTTCATGGCAAAGGATTGTCATGCAAATCCACATTCACATAGCCAATCTCAAAGGAATGAGGATCATGCAACATTGCAAAGAGAGGTCATGCATACCATTATTCACAAAATCAATTTCAAGGGGATGGGGATCATTCAACATGACAAAGGGAGATCATGCATATTCATCACTCACATAATATATGTTTAACCCAACTAATGATTATCAAGACCATTACTCATGGTCAAGCTCAAATATGCACCTTCATCCAAGGAAACACATAAATTAGTAGCCATCATGAGAATAATAACACCAAAATAAAGAAAACAATACTCATATAAACATCTTACCATGTCACCAAGTTAAGGAACCTAAGCATGTTCCTAAGTCCTTAATCACAAACATTTCAACATAATATGAATCAAATTTCAACATTAACAATAATGCATTAGGCAAAACACATGAATTATGAAATATAAGAATCATAAACATGATATATAGTATAAATGCACTTTGAAGGATCTTAAAGGCATAAGGCAAGAATCATGGTGCATGGGATCCTAGGGTTATTAAACTCACCTTCATATTATGCTCCAAAAGAGCTAAAGAATCTTTAAACACATCATTAGTCATGATGAGGTCTAAGATGTTTGTAAACTCAAAATGAGAACTCACTAGGCTAATATGCAAAAGACTTTATATGTGTGACATAACATACTAAGGGAGCTTTTAAGGTCAATAGGGGTTCAAATTCCCTCATTCATTCATAGATAAAATCACAAAAGAACACAAGTGCAATGAAAACATCAATATTTTATTCTAAGAAAACAAGTAGAAACCTTGATCCTAGCCCTTGGTTTTGGTGGAATAAAGGTCACAATCCATGAGGATTACCTCATATTCTACCATTTGGACTCCTAAGGTGTCCAAAATAACCAAAAAAAAATAAAAAAGAAAAAAGGAATCCAAGTAAAAGGAAGAAGTATTTTTACAACATGTTCTCAGGAAAACAGGGTTGTACAAACTAACTTGTGGTCTGCATAGCCTAAATGGAAGTTTGTGCAGACCACAAAGAGGTTTTTATAGCCTTATTGATATAGGTTTCTAAAAGATAAAGAAGAAAAAGAAAAGGAAAAGAAATGAGAAAGAAAGAGGGGTTGGGATGCCTCTTGAAGCCTTTCTTGCCCTCAGAGACACTTGATTATGTTTTAAACCTCCAAAATGCAATGGGAATGCTTAGGAATGTAGTATAAAAGGCAATGTAATGCATAAGGCCTTTTTCTACCTTGGTTCTTGGTGGTGTTGAGTTAAGGTTAGGGTTTCTGTGTGTTAGAGGTGTTTATAGAGAGAATTTGGTAGAGTTTCCCTAGGGTTATCTAAGCCCCCTCTCCCTCTTAAAATAGTGTGGTATTTATAGAGGAAAAAGGGTGCACCAAAGCTTGGAATAGCTCTAGTTGCATGGCATTCACGTCCTATAACTAATAGCACCATGAAAGTACAAGAAATTAGGGTTTCCAAGTGGTCTATATAGTTAAGTATTGGTTGTACAACCACATGGTTGGTTGTACAACCATGTACTTTACATGGGATAGGGTTATAGAATATTCCATTGGCTTTTTGGATTTAGCTTTACAACCAAGGCTAGTTGGCTATACAACCCACTAAACTAGGGCTAGCAGTTTTGGGCTTTTGACCTTGTGGGCTTAGGCTTAGGTTATCTAAGGTTTCTTAATGCCTTGCTCTTTATCCTTTTACAATCACCCTTGCACTCTGGGGAATAATTTTTATTATTTTCATCATTGGGCTTATATCCTAAAGTCTAAAATCTAATGCTCACATGCACTAAGTGATTAACCTGTCGAAAACTTAACATATTCAGCTAGATTTTATTGGCTAGAAACCTATCAATCATTCTTAAATACTGTTATCACCCATTTATTCGTTCAACTAGGTATATTCATTTCCTTAAAACCTTAGATCTTAAAGATGACATAGATTTATTATATCTTAGAAAAGCTTGTATTGTACAAAACTCCTTAGGTGAAACCCCTAACTTCTCAGCTGAAGATAATATCTCATTAAAGTTACCTTACAAATACATGGTTCTATAAGATCATGCTTGATTTCCTAAACAACTTTTAGGTCCAAAATTTGTTTTCCTTTTAAGCCATCTATAAACTCTAGTAAAAAAACTGTTATTATCTACCACCATTTTGAACTTGCACATCTATGTGGTGATTTGAGAAGGAAACCAGACACAATCAACTCACTTGGCCATAATAAACATAAACCAACCTTTCTAGACCTTACTATACCCATACACTATATAACTAAAAAACTGGTAAACCCAAGCTTCCTTTTCACACGTTCAACTTCAAAAGATTTTAGTCTAGTCTCTACAAGGAAAACCAAACTGGGAACTTCAAGCTAAATCAATTTTTTAAGAATGTGAATTGCAAATGTGTAACATCTCTATCCTCATTAATTAGCACCCTCACATGAACACATTCATCGCATAAATGATTGCAATCTCACATGAACATATGCATTGGATAAATGATCATTTAGATATGTGAATTGGACAAGCACGATGATGACACTTGCACCATTGCATTTAGGACACTTGAACATAAATGTGATGTTTGTATAGTTGCATGGCAAATTATCTTATGTTGTGTGTATGTTATAGCATTATAAATAATGTTGTTTTATACTTTATTTAAAATTATAAGTAGCATATGGGAATTAATAGATGGATGGAGGTGATGAAGGAGTGAAGAAGATGGACTAAAAGAGGAATATTGAACTTCCAACCAATGTTAGTGAGACACCATGATTTTGTCTTATTAAAGTAGGCATACAGATTAAATTTCTCTTCCTTTAGAGCAAATTTGAGAGGGAAAAACATGAGAGAGTGAAGAAAAAGGAAGAGAGCTAAGAAAGAAAGAAAAAAAAACGAAGAAGAAGAAGAAGAAAAACAAGAAGAATAAGAAGAAGAAGAGGAAGAAAAATGAGCTAGCTAGGAAGAAACCCTAAGCTTTTCTAGTTTTGGGAAAAGAGATAAGTGATTTTATCTTCTTTCCATATGAAATTCCTCCCTCACGACATGTTAAACATGCATAATTAGTAAGAATTATAGAATATTTGAGATAGAGATCATGTATGGAAGTTGAAGCTCAAGAGAAACAAGAGCTAATTATGTTGGTTTCATTGTTAGAGAAGATATTTGCACCTGTGATTTTATAACCCTAGAAAAGGAATTAGGGAAAGTGTAAACACAAGAAAGTTATATTTATGCCCCATCTAAATTCACGTAAAACAATTTTGCTTAATTTGGTGTGTGTGAAGAGCTATGACTCCTTCATTAGAGCTGGTGCACAACCTACTAAAATCTCCCCAATCTGGTTGTTTTCAAACATTTTGATGATCTCATATAATAATTTAGACAATGTAAAAAATATAAATTTATAGAGTTATATCCCTGCTAAATTCTTATAAAACATTTTTGCTTAATTTGTTGTGTGGAAAGAGATATTGCTCGTTGATTTTGACTGACTCTAAACTTGATGAAATCTATTCAATCTCTTAATTCTGTTTTTCAAGAATTTGATGGCCATAGAATAGGAATTCGGGTAATGTGCCAAACTTGAAAGTTGTAGATTTATGTCTAATCTACATTTTTGTACAACATTTTTACCAAATATATCATGGTTGATCAAATATTTGCCTTTCATTGTGAATGAGTCTTAATGTATTGAAACTTACTCACCCTGGGATTGACCATTTATTTTGGTAACATTATAGACTAAATTAGCCAATGTGTAAAATATGAAAAAAAAATGTTACTTTATGTGTTTTATAACTACTAGTAAATCATTTCTGCAATTGTATTTGTACAATTTGAGATATGCCTAAAATTATAAGATTTGATTAGACTAAGATCACATTAAAACAAAGCAGAACTCAAAATTCACCATATTTTCTATAGGCCTTATATTGCCCTAAATTTTGAATATGTTTTATCATTATGTGTTTAGTTTAAGTATAAAAAAGAATCAAGTCATTTGAATAAGTATATCAAGAGTTATTATTGTGAGAGTTCAACAAGGTCAGGCCGCCAGATAAAAATAATTAACTTAAACACTAGGTCCATTTGCATGGTACATGACCATAGTTGCATACCATGCATGCGAACTTATTTTGATATTTTATAATGATATATATATATATATATATATCAAATGTTAGGATCTCAACACATTGAGGAAGCCCAAGAGAGAGGTCTAAACCTACTGTAAGTTTGGTCGCATCAAAGATGAGTAAAAGCCATAATTAAATTCTAATATGTAAGTGTGAT
>CATIWR010192408.1:0-11164 GCA_949677035.1 Omphalea diandra
TTACACAAATTTGTATCATAATATATAAAATTTCTTGTAGTGACTGGTTTACTATCATTGTATATTATATGCTTATTTGTAAATTAATTTAAATTATGATATATGATTTAAACGTAGTTTTATATGTACTTAACTCAATTGCTTATTTTATTATATATAGTCATTTGATTAAGAAATAAATTATATTTAATTTATTAAATATTTAAACAAAAATAAAAAATTTTTAATTAATTTCGATTTTTATGTAAATTATATAATTTAAAAAATAATTTTTTAAAAAAATTATTATTTTTCTTAATAAATTATGATAAAATATTGCATAATAATAAAAAATTCAAATGGACATTCACAAATTAAAAAAATTAAATAATAAATAACCTGATTTGTGAAATATTATTTTTAAAAATAAATTTGAAACTTGATATGAAATCCTTTTTATATGCAAAATCGATGGATGTTCCAAGGCTGTTCATAATTTGAGCAACCCAATTCAAAAAATACTTCAATTAAAAATACCTAATCCAAAAATGATCCAATCTAACAGTAATCCAACTTAAAATGATATTATCTAACTCGTTTACCACCTCCACCCATAATCACGCTTATTGTTATTTTTTAAAAAAATGAGAAATGCTCACTCTTGATCAGTGTTTTGAAAATCAGATCGGACTAGCTAGTCGAACTGGTAAAATCAGGAATCAAATCGATGATCAGTTTGATTAGTTTTGATTCAATTTTCAAGGTAATTTTTATATTTTTAAGTATTTTAAATATATTTACATGTATTTTTAATATTTTTTATTTTTGTAATTTTTTAATAATATTTTTAAATTTTATTTCTTATTAAACTGATTAAACCAAACTGATAAAACCGGTCAAACTGATCAACCTGCAAATCAATCAACTGACGATTCATTGACTGGTTCGGTTTTTAAAACACTACTCTTGATGCTTTAAGAACAGAAATGGAAGGCAAATTTGGTTAATAAAATATAAAAACTAAAAAGAGAAATGGTAAATTACTATTGAATTTGATGAAATAAACAAGACATGATCACTATTTTTAAAATCAAATTATTATAATTATTTATTCCAATCATATTAAGAAAAACGTATATTCGTTATTATTTTAAAACTTTTTCGCTAATAAGACCTAGAAAAAGTCACCCAAAAAAAATTTTACTTTTTTCTAACATTGCCTCAAACCTAAAAGTACTTTGTTTTGCTTCGCAAATTTAAATTAACAATATAAACATAATTCCTACCAAACAGCCTAGTGCCTACTAATTTCTAAAAATTTTGTACCATACTGAATATAACAAAGTAGTTTATGCATCAAAACGATTAAAAAAAAAAAAGAAAATTTTTTTCTACAACTACTCAGAAAAATTGTTTTTATATCCATAATTATCTATATTCAAATATTATTCTATCTATTTTCTTATCAAGTGTAAGTCATTCATTATTTGGACATATACAGACAGCACTCTCTCCCCAACACACAAATCATAGCTCTCCTCTTTATTTTTTTAAGAAAAGAAAATTTACAAAAATATTGAGTTGGGATGAACCTTTTTCATGGCATTCATCCACTGAAAATGTAATCAATCTATTTCCGTGTATATCGGATATAGTATAAGACCACTTATCTTTGACAAATATGCAATTGAGCATTGTTAAATAACAATATCAGCAACCTCTTGTTGAGCATCCCAAAAAGCTTCAACTAAAGCAATGTTCTTGTTTGTCACGGCAGTGTGGGGACACACTAAGGATTGGATTGGGTCTGCGGTAGAGGCGAGCAAAAATTGGATCGAACTCAAAAAATCGATCAAATTGATTTGATTCAATCGATTCAATTTGATTCTTTAATAAATTCTAATTTGATTCAGTTTTGAGTTTAAAAAAATCTTCATGTTTATTCGGTTTTATATAAAAAACCGAATTAATTCGGTACAAGAAGATTGACAATGAATATACATGAGAAGAGAATAAAATTTCCCGGAGAAGCGGTTTAGCAGCCTATGATCACGGGTGAATTAATTGCTATAAATCTGCATTAAAAGAAAAATAACATCCTTAGATATGATCATTCCATTGGATTTGCGCAGCCTTTAGTTATTTTATTTTCTTGTTTGCAATCATCTAGTGAGTTTCTTGATTTTTGGATCCATTTTGTTTTAGGAGCTGGAGAATTTGCATAGAACAATGGCAACGGAGGAGACTGATAATAACTGAGGGTCGCAAATGGAGTAGAGTCATTTTCATTTTATTTTTGAGTTATGTGCCTTTTTTAGACGATTTAATGTTACATCATTTCAAATTGTGGAATAATATGATCGGATCATCGGTTTAAAGTATTCAAAAAATTATATTATTTTTATATATTTTTTAAATTTTAAATCAAGTCACTCATAATTTTAATTTTTTAAGTAAAAAAATATTATTTTAAAATTTTAAACAATATAAATTGAATTAGTTCAAGTCAATTCAAATTAAATTAGAATTGCATCAATTTGAATTGACCCATAAAATAAATTAGATTGAGTGGAGTTTAATTAAGAAATTTTCAAATTATTTCAAATTGGATCAGATTAAAATTATTTTTTTGAGTGAATTTTGTTCAAGTTTTTGAGACCTTTAAAAATAATTAAATAAAAAAGAGAAAATAAGAATTAAGTTTGTAGGAAAACAATAAAAAGCAAGAATCTTTTAAATAGCAAAATTATAGAGCGCTAAATTCATATTCCCAATTTAATTTAACATAAATATTAATGAAAGAACAATTTCATTCACAGGATTGAAATTTGATGACTTTTAATAATATGATGATTTTAAAAATATATAAATATTGAGATGATAATTTTGATTTTACTTAAAAATTTAATTCAATTTAAATTAATTTAACTTGTGGATAAACTCAAATTGATTTGATTTCAGTTCAATTTATATTATTAGTATTTAAAATTTATTTAGAAATCAAAAGGCTTAATGATCTACCTATTATTATAGACAAAACTCAAACTTTGCAATTATATCTTAATTTTAAAATCATTTGTAATTTTAATACATTAAATTATTCAAAATTAAAATAACATATTTTATTTGATGGAAAGATTTAAAAATATTAATTTCTGTTCTTCTTCTTCTTCTACTTCTTTTTTTTCTCTCATCTCTCTCTCCTCTTCTTTTTTCACACCAAACTCTAGCCTCATCCATCTTTACCTTTACATCCACCTCTTGTTTCATCTTCTTCCTGTCCATTTCTATTATGATAAAATTTAAAATAAATCAAAATTAAAAATCCCAAATTTAAATAAAAGATGGAGGAGAGGTGAATTCTACACTAAATTTAGTGACTTGTAATTTAAATTTTTATCATAATAGTGATAGAGATGAAGATAGATATAGAGATGAAAATAGAGGTGAAGATAGAGGTAGAGATCAAGATTGAGGTGGAGATGAAGATAGATAGAGACATGAATTAAGTGATAGAAAAAAAAAAGAGAAAGACTAAGGAGAAAAAATTGAGAAGAGAGGAAAAAGAAATAAATATTTTTTTAATTCATGTCATTAAATAAAATATCTTTTTAATTTTGATAATGAACTAAAATTATAACTAATTTTTAAAGTTGAGATATAATTATAAAGTTTATAAATTTTAAGTATAATTATAAATGCACATAAAATTTTAAATTTTCTAAATATTAGATCAAATCAAAATAATATTTTTATTTAAAAGATAAATTATAAGTAATCTAATTTAAATTTCTTTATATAAATTGACATGATAATTCAATTTAATCCATTTATCATTTAAAATAAATCAATTAAATCAAATCTTAAAAATATGACCTAAATTAATCCAATCCAAACTCATTCTACATTACCTATTTTACATCAGAAAAATCTTACAGTACAATGTTGCATCGGTGCAACAACATTCAGAGCCACATATTTGAGATCACTAAATAGTAATTGGAATATAATAACCAAATAATAAATTATTAAAAAAAGGGGATTTGTTATGGTGGTAACGAGTAAAATATATGCATTGACCCGAACAAATTTTTTTTGATAAATAAGTTTCAAATTGAGATTTAAAGGTGGTCTTCCATGTAATATCTGAAATGACCCTTGAACAAATTTTTTTAGTTAAACAAGTCATCAATAAAAATATTATTATAATAATAGAAATAATTAAGTAAAAAATAACCTGTAATGCACTCTCACATAATATTTTATTTATATTCTTGTAATAATTATGCTAGAAGATAATAATTGAATAAATATATTAAAAATAAAATATATGTACGTAGAATTAAGAGATTGGATATGTTAATAAAATTATAAATATAGAATAATATTAATATGAGAGTTAAATAATGTTACAAATTGCATATTTATAAATATATGTATTAGTATCAAGTACTAAAATTATATTGTTTAATTTATATTGTGAACCTATAACAAAATATCCTTATTATCTATTTATTTTTTATTTATTTCTTATTCAAATTATTAATTTTTTGATTTTAATGAAAATATAGTAAGATTAATTAAAAATTTTTGTTTTAATTTAACATATTTGATTAAGTGCAATTTATATGTTTTTAAAATTATAAATAATATATATATATAGTTGTAATTTTTTTTTTCATTTTTCACATATGAAATAAAAAATATATGCTCTACTTTATACTCCTGTATTTATTTTCCCTCCCTTGTGTGTATCTACTCTAGGTATACTAAAAGCTATAATCGATGCACCACACATAAGAGATCATTGGCGAAATTATAAATTACTTTTAGGGAGGTCTTATTTACTTGAAACTACTGGTGATTGATGATGACAACATGGAAGGGGGAGGAAGAGGAGGAGATGGCAGGGAAGGGGGGTAAAGGAGAAATCTATAATTTGAAGAGGGAACGTTTTGTAAGATCCAAAATCCAGTTTTAAAAAATTAAGGTGATTGGAGTTATTTTAAAAATATTTTTCTATATTTTTATGTATATAATTATAAATTTTAATGATTTAAAGATGATTACACATATTTTATTATATTTAAAGAGATTATTTGATGTATATATAAGTATTTTTATGGAGAAATGATTTTATATTAAAGAGATTATTACTTTGATTAAAGTTATGTTATTTATCATGAATTAAGTTTAATGAGTTATATTTAATGAATATTTTATGTTTAAGAAATTAAATTTACAAGAGTACATGATAATTTTTAATATTTTTAAGATAAATATAGATAAAGAAAATTTATTTAATAATTAAAAGATTTAATGATATGAAATTAGTTATTTAAGTATGAATTTTATTTAGATCTAAGAAAATTATGAAAATTATTTTAAGTTAATATGGATATATGATTTAAATGGTTTTAATATTATTTACATTAAGTAAATATTTAAAGAATTTATGAAATTAATTTAGTTAAAATAAGTATATGATTTAAATGATTGTGATGTAAATTATATTATGTGAAATAAATGTTTAAGGAATATAATTAATTTATGTTATGGATATTAAATTATTTAAGTGTATTTGAATTACTGCTTAAGTTGATTTAATTAAAAATGTTATATGAATTGATTTAATTTAAAGTATTTAATTATGAGAAATAAAGTTATTTATGTGACAAAACTTCTTATAAATTTTAAGAAATTGAATTATTTATGAAAAATATTTTATATCATGAGAAGTAATTAGTTACTGATAATTTATTATTTGATTTAAGTACAATTTGATGTTAATTATTTAAATGAGATATTATATTTATATTTAAATTAAAATTAATTGATGTATTTTATAGAAGTTAATTTAATCATAGATAGAAAATTTAATTTTATATGGTATAAATTTTAATTTTGAGGAGGGTGATAAATTAAAAGTTTACGTATTTAAAACTTAAATATACAATTAGAATACTTTAGAATGAAATTTAAAGTTTGGAAATGTTCATGTAATTTTGCTAAAATTTAATATTAGATTTTATTGAATATTTTTTTCAAAGTTAGATGATTAAGATAAATTTTTATATATTAACTATTATCGGTGTCCATTTTATCTCTAATGGAGATAAAAAGCAAGTGATAAATATAAGCTCTGTTTGATTTAGCTGTAGCGGTCAGTGACGAGGGATTGACGATTAGCGATAAATAATCGGCGATCAATGTATTCATAAATATAAAAAGTTTAGTGTTTAGGAAAATATCCCAAACATGCCTCGTCCATCTTGTGAGCGGGCATCCGTTACAGAACGTCCAAACCAACGTGTCGGAGAGCCACGTGGACTGTGATGAAGTGCCAACCGTAAGGAAAGAAACAGACAATTTAACGAACAAGATTTGAGCACCTAATTTTACCAAATATAATGCGAGATTTGAATGATAATAATTCATATTTGATCGTGTTAATTCACCAAAAAACTATCAGATTAAATAGAGATTTTTTGCGACAATTGTTTGTGATTATGGGATGAAATTTTGAGGTGACCATATGTGCACCGCGTGTGTTTGTGGCATTTTTTATGATTGTAAAAAATTTAATTGAAAATCAACTAAAAAATTCAATTTTAAAATTTTAAATTAAATCCATCACACTTTAAAAATAACATTTTAAATAAAATTTTAGTTTAGATCCAATTGAGTTAGTTAGTTTGGATAGTTCTTGAAATTTTTTATTTAGTTTAGATCATTCTATTTCTAGAGATGGAAAATTCTAATTTGATTAGAAATCTAACTTCAATTTACATGAAAAAGTGATCTAAATTTGATTTAATTATAATTTAACTTATGACTCAGAATTAATTCTATTTTGATCTAATCTGATTGATTTAAATGACTCAAATTAAATTATTAAAAATATTCAAAAAATTTTAAAATAAAAATAATATTTTTTATTATAAAAATGATCTAAATTACTTTTTGCACATTAATATAATAACTCAAACAACTTGCAATTTGAAGTAATCCAATCCAAATTCATCTAAAAAATATAATCTAAAATCAATCTGATCTAAAATAATTCAGTTTAAAATTGATTTGATTTAAATCCCTCCAACTTAGCAATTTGTCATTCCAACTATTTTTAACTGAAAAACTCCAAAACTTTTCCGCTTTTGATTAGATTGAGAAGTTAAAATCCTTACCAACATAGTTTTTTATTTAGCTGTATTTACTTGTCATTGTATGTATAACTCACAACCTCTTAAATTAAGTCAATTTTTAATTTTTAAGAATTAAATTAATTTTAAAATTATGGATTTAGATGATGAATAGAAAATGATTTGATTGATCAATAGTTGTGATAGTAGTAGAATTTAGGTTTCTTATTTATTTCAAAAGGTACAGAAATTTACATTGAAATGAAAATGAAAATAAGAGATTTTTTTTTTTAATAGAAGTGTGCCTCTATTATTAAAAAGATAACTAAAATAATTTAAAATTGACATTAAGTTGACAAATCTCTGGCATTAGCATATTCGCAATGGTGCCACACCAAGAAAAATTTAAAATTGAATAAGATAATTTGCAACTACTAAACATAATAATGGAAAGAGGTTCTCATAATAACATAATTTGCAAACATTGAAATCATCAAATGCACACACATATATCAAGAATTCCATTTAATATTCTAGAATCAAACATATACATATTAGACATCATTTTATTAGGGATCATATAAATAATGCATACTTCATACTTGAATTTATAGATACTAACCATCAATTGCTAGATATTTTCACTAAACCTCTATGTGATGAAAGGACACAATTCATTAAAAGAGAATTTGGAATGATTGATAGCAATATCTTGTGAAAGCTTTTGTACAATACATTCTAATCCTAAATTATTCCTATTTGTATTAGTCTACATGCATATGCTTATTAAATGATCATTGTATTCATGAAAAAACTTATTTTCAAAAATTTTTTAATCAAATAAAGTGAGTGTTCATTAAGATTCAAAGGATATGTTCCAAAGTTAGATAAGTGATGAACTAAAAAAAAAAAAAATTGTCTAATTAATTTATTAAAGGTCTTAATTCTTTAGAATTAAAGGCTTAGGAGTGAGTATTATTAAATTACACTAGTCAAAAAAAATTTTGGAAAGATAGTGAAAAAGGGGTCTAAAATTTTTCTCTGTGAATGGCCAAGTTCACATCTTGAATGGGCCCATGAAATGGTGTTTTTCTAACTTTTCTTGAACATGCTAGAAATCTTACTGAATGACCTATTTGTATAACAGTTCCATTTCATGAATGGTGTTTCCAACTTAAATAGCCCTGTTCAGTTTTTGATATTTTCAAAAATTAAAAATTAATTTTGGAATGGTTTTTTTAATGGTAAAATTTCTAGTCATTGGACTCCTATTTTGAGCATTCACCTATAAATAGGGCATTATTTCATATATTTATTCTTTTTGGTATCTACTCTCTCATATATGTATTTAACTCTCTTCTAAGAGTTTTCCTAAAACTAATTCCCTTGAAATCCATCAAATTACCTTGAACTACAACATGGTTATTAGGAAAATGGCATCTAAGAGAAAGAGTGTGCTATTTGTCATTGATGAATCTTTTGGAGATGATGTACCTCTTAAGAACCTACTCGAGAATATTACCAACCCTCATAAGAAGCCTAGGAACACTAGACATTAAGTGAAAGCTCCAAAACAAATAAGAAAAGGAAAAATAAGGGGCATGAGCAAGTGACAATAAAGCAGAGTACTCTTAGGGCAACTCCTATTACATCCTTGCAACACTCTTCTCTTAGAAATATACATTATAGGAAGCACTGCACCTATGAGTTCCTTTCCATTCTCAAGAGTGAAAAAAAGGGAGATCTTGAGCCTCATCTTAGAGTTTCAAACTAGATGGTAAGATGAGAACCATCAATCAAGAACACTTTGCTGATATGTTCTTAGTCTAGGATGAAAGAGTTAAGCAAGTCCCCTCCAACTTTAATGAATAAGACCGTTAGGAAGAACTTGCTGGTATGAAGACCCAATTTAAGAGTTTAGGGAGCAAGGCTTTATATCTACTAGAACTTGCACTCAAAGTCCACCATTGATTCATTGCTTGGAATTTTAGTGTTAGGCATAAATCATTAGGTAACATCTAAACACTGGATCTCTTCCTCCTTCAATGCATGAAGAAGAAGGTGGCAGTAACAACTCCTTAGTGGCTTTCTATTAGGTTCTATGAGCAGACCACAAGGAGTGGAATTATTAAAAATGGATACCTTGTGACAAGGATTTCTAAGTACCTTAATATGTTTAACCTATCTCTTAGAGGTATATATAGGGTTTTTTGCCTTAATAAGAACATCATTGAATATAAAACGTACATTAACATAGGCATTATGAAAAGCATAAGACGTGTTCTTCATTTGATTAAGAAGGCCACATCATTCCTCTTCTTACATAAAATGATCAAGTAGGTAAAGAAAGGAGTATAACAGTGTATGAGGAAAGGGAAGAAGAAGCAAAAGAACCTCGTGAAGTCCCTACAACTCCACCTTATTAAATCCTCAAGCCCATAACCTCTACCATCTCCTTCTATAAACAATGAGGCCATCTTGGATATATCTTAAACTCAATAAAGGCCAACATAATGAAAGGTTTTGATGAGGCAAACAAAAAAGTCACTCAACTTTAAAGGAAGATGAACCTTATGGATGGGAAAATGGGAGACATAGAAAATATTGTTAATGCTTTCAAATAGCACTTGAAGGTGGAAATTCTTTCAAATGATCAACCCTTTAATGAAGACCCTGAGTAGTATAAGTTGAGTTAAAGAGAATAAGGCTTGATTGAAGCTTAAAGGGAAACAACCCAAGAGAATAAGACCTAAAGCAAAAGGTAGAATCTATGGCTAAAGGGAGGGAAAGATTAAATGCCTGAAAAAAAGAAAGCTTCATAATCCCAATAGCCTCCACCTCACTTAACCAATTTTCTTTTCACTCTCCAATTTAAGCCTTAAAACATTCTCTTCTCCCCAAACATTAGTTTACATTTCATTTTATTCTTGCATTAAAAGTAAATGGACAACGTTATTTTTAAATTGTACTTTCTCATATATTCATATATAATTTAAAAGTAATTTTGCTTTGATATTTCTTTGTTACTCTTTACTTTAGCTCTTTATGTTTTTGTTGATTTCAAAAAAAGGAAGTAAAATATGAAATATGTTATATGTAATGATGAAATTAATCATATATGCACCAATTAAAGGGGAGCACCTAAGTTCGAAAATTGATTGTATGGGTTTATCATAAATGAGGACTCATTCCCTTATGTGATAAGCATACGAAGGCTGAATTTGATGAAATGGTGATGCCTTTAATGATATAATAATGATTAATTAAGATATGATATGAGTTAGAATAAATGACTAAGAGATATAAAGGTGAAAGATGCTAAATTATAAGGGGAAAGTAAGTGTAAATTATGATTTATAAGTATACATATGTAAGAAATGATGATTAATGAACATGAATGAATGATGATACTAAAGGTTTAATAATGAAGAAAATGTCAATATTATGTGTGGAAGAAAGTTATCTTAAAGGATATGTTAAAACAAATAAGAAAGGATGATGAAAGCTAAGGTATAAGCTAAGTTTAGTGTAGGATCTTTCAGTGGCTACTAAGGTATAAGCTAAGTTTAGTGTAGGATCTTTCAGTGGCTATGAAGGTATATAAATGTGCTTAGTAGGTGATTATATGACATGTTAATGATATGTTTTATATGTGTTTTAGATGCTTAAAATTGGTATTTGATTTGTGTTGAAGGAAGGAACAAAAGAAGGAACAAAGGGTTGGAAACATAAATTGCATTTTGGTAGATTTTTTTTAAAATGCTCTATTTAGGCATTTTAGTCTTTTTACTACCTTTTCTCTTTATTTTCTACCTAAAAATGGCTCCAACTCTATTTTTAATCAGTTTTCGTGCCTAAAATTGATATTTGAAGAATATTGATGAAAGAAACAAAATGTTGGAAGCATAAGTTTCATAATCATTAAGGTTTGAAAATTAAATTTTGATGGACATTTTTTAGAATGTTTTATTTTGACATGTTTGTCTTTTACACCTTTTCTCTTTATCTTCAACCTAAAAACGACTCTAACTCCATTTTTCATC